>VWZZ01000555.1:0-69928 GCA_013399095.1 Psophia crepitans
GTTTTACTGTGCACTCTCCTGACTTTGCAAAGAATAGAGAACTCTACTATTGCTTGGTCACTCTGCCCAAGACAGTTCCCGACCACCACATCTCCCAGCAGTCCTTCTCTGTTCACGAACAGAAGGTCTAGCAGGGCACCCACCCTACCAGGCTCTCTAACCAGCTGCATCAAGAAGTTGTCTTCCACACACTCCAGGAGCCTCCTCGACTGCTTCCTCGGGGCTGTATTATATTCCCAGCAGATGTCCAGGAAGTTGAAGTCCTCGAAGAGAATGAGCGCTGGCAATCGTGCAACTTCTGCTAGCTGCTTTTAGAATGTTTCATCTGTCTCCTCATCCTGGTTTCGCAGTCTATAGCAGACTCCCACCAGCATGTCCGCCCTGTTGGCCTTCTCCCTGATTCTTACCCACAGGGTCTCTACCTCATCATTCCCAGGCCCAAGCTCCACCACCTCAAAACACTCTCTAATATAGAGAGCCATGCCACCATCCCTCCTATGCTGCCTGTCCCTCCTGAAGAGCTTAGAGCCATCTATGGCAGCGCTGCAGTCATGGGAGCAGTCCCACCACGTTTCCGCAATGGCAACTAAGTCATAGTTTGCCTGTCGCACAAGGGCTTCCAGCTCCTCCTGTTTGTTGCCCATGCTGCGTGCACTAGTGTGAATACACTTCAGCTGGGCCATTGTCCTCATCCCCAAGTCTGGCACCGTTCCCCCAGGTTTGTCTCTAACAACCCTCATTTCATCCCCGTCCCTCTTTGTAACTAGTTTAAAGCCCTTAATAATAATAGTAAAAAATTAATCATCATCATCATCTAAAATACATGGTGCTTTCCATTTTTAGATCTATATGGACGTTTTAAGAAGAGTCATTTTTACTGCCTTTGGGAAACCAAGGCATGGTGAGCTTGGATTTCTCAATGAACTAATTCAGCAAACCAGAGAATATCCAAAGGAGAAATTCAGTTTGCTAAGTCCTCTGTTGTGCCTGCTATCAATGAACAACTGTCACTCCCATTTACTGTTCATTTATTTGCGCAGTAAGGTATGATGGAAAAGAAAGCCAAGGGAAGTACTTAGTTGGAAAAAAAAAGTCCCTAAGGTTCCTCCTCTACTACCAAAAGCAATAATAAATTAACCTCTAATAACAGTCTCTGGCTTTTTGTGATGAAAAGTGCTGCTTTCATTAAGTTTGCATATGAAAAAGCAGATGGTTGTGCTAAATCATTCTAAATTGCATATAGTCATCCTGGGAGCTAACTATGACTACAGATTTGCATGGCTCAGACCCCTAAGACAGACAGCATAACTCCAGTGTCAGATGCAAGGAAGTTTCTTGGCCACTGAGCTATCTTAATCCTATACTGACCAGTTCCTTTAAAAAATTCAGTCAATGAGTCACAGAATCATAGAATATCTGAAGTTGAAAGGGACCCATAAGGATCACTGAGTTCAACTCCCTGCTTCTTGCAGGGCTAACTTAAAATAAGCCATATAACTAAAAGCATCATCCAAACATTCCTTGAACTCTGACAGGGTTGATGCTGTGACCACCTCCCTGAGCAGCCTGTTCCAGTGACTGACCACTCTGTCAATGAAGAACCTTTTCCTAATGTCCACTCTGAACTTTCCTTTAAACAGCTTCATTCCAGTTCCTCGTGTCCTATCACTGGTCACCAGAGAGAGGAGATCAGTACCTCCCCCTCTGCTGCCCCTTCTTGAGGAAGTTGTAGACTACAATGAGGTCTCCCCTCAGCCGTCTCTTCTCCAAGCTGAATGAATCAAGTGACCTCAGCTGCTCCTTCCAAGTCTTGCCCTTGAGCATTGTTTCTGGACAGACACACTCGAATAGTCTGAATGTCCACCTTATCTTGAGACACCCAAACTGCACACAGTACTCGAGGTGGGGCTGCACCAGTGCCGTGTAGAGTGGGACAATCACCTCCCTCAACTGGTGTCCTGTGTTTCAGATGGGATAGATTTAATTTTCGTAACAAGCTGGAAGGGGACACAGCCAGGACAGCTGACCCAAACTAGCCAAAGGAGTATTCCATATCATGTCATGCTTAGTACATAAAGGAGGCTGGCTGGGGAGGAGAGATCACTGTTCACGGATGGGATGAGCATAAGGTTTCAGAGTGATGAGCATACTGCATTTTCTATTACCTGCTTTTTATATTCTTTTATAAGCATGTTGTTGTTATTTTCCTCTTCCTTTGATGTCCTAGTAAACTGTCCTTATCCCAAATGATGAGTTTTACCTTTTTCTTCCAGTTCTCCTCCCTCTCCCCATAGGGATGTGGAGGAATGAGAGAGTGGCCATATGGTGCTTAGCTGCCAGCTAGGGTTAAACCATGACAACCTGCTAGTCACACTGTGCTTGATGCACTTCAAGACACGGTTGTCCCTTTTGGCTGCCAGGGCACACTATTAACTCATATTCAACCTGTCATCAGATCCCTAGACCTCTTTCCACAGGGCTGTTCTCCAGCCTCTCATCCTCCAATTTTTAAGTATCTATTCAGGATGCTGGTGGGGAGGGTCCCTTGAGAGTCGGTCCTGAAGGACAAAGGAGTCCAGGAAGGCTGGACACTCCTCAAGGAGGAAGTCTTAAAGGCACAGGAGCAGGCTGTCCCCAAGTGCCGTAAGACGAGCCAGTGGGGAAGAAGACTGGAGTGGCTGAACAGGGAACTTTTGCTGAGTCTCTGGGTAAAAAAGAGAGTTTACACCCAGTGGAAGAAGGAATGGGCAACTTGGAGAGAGTACAAGGAAGTTGCTAGCGTGTGCAGGGGAAAAATCAGGAAGGCTAAAGCCCAGCACGAGCTCAACCTGGCCATGGGAGTTAAAGACAGCAAAAAACGTTTCTACAAATACATTAACAGCAAAAGGAGGGCCAAAGAGAATACCCATCCCTTACTGGATTGCTTTTGCCAAATTTCATACTGCCGGTAATCACGCAGTTCTCTTGTCTATCCCGGTCTCTCTGTAAGGCCTCCCTACCCTCAAGGGAGTCTACAGCTCCTCATAGTTTAGTATCACCAGCAAATTTACTTCATGTACATTCAACTCTTGCATCCAGATCATTAGCACATCAGAACATTAAGGACCAGCCTTAAAATGGAGCTCTGGGTAACTTTGCTGATGACTGGCTGCCAGGCTCATGTAACACAATCTACTGTAACTCTTAGAGCCTGACCAATCAGCCAGTTGCTCACCCAATGTATTGTGGACTTGTCTAGCTGTGTGCTGGACATTTTGTTCAGAAGGATAGTGTGAGAGATAGTATCAAAAGCTTTGCTAAAATCCAAACCCATCACATCTACTGACTTCCCTTGGTCAACTAGATGGATGACCTTGTTACAAAAGGAAATGAAGTTGGTTGAGCAGGACTTTCCCCTTTTGACTCTGAGCAGGACTTTCCCCATGTCATTCGTGACTAATGACTGCATTGTCTCTTGAGTGTTTTTCAGTAACTCCGAGGACAGCCTTCTCCATAAGTTTACCAGGCACTGAAGTGAGACTGAAAAGTCTCAGGCTTCTTGAAAATTGGGACAACATTTGCCAGTTTCCAGCCAACTGGGACCTCTCCAGACTCCCAAGACTCTTGATAAATAACTGAGAGTGGTCCTGCAATGACATTGGCAGTTGTCTTTTGAATAAATGTCATCTAATACAAACTGATAAAGACAAGTGAATCAAAGAATTCCCTGGATATGAGCCAAACATAAATACATATAGAAGAATAACAAAGCAAGTGTTTAGTTCAAAAGGCAGGACAGGTAACAGAAATAAATGAAAAAATAGGAGAGAACTCTTAGGAATGTATGAACAAGTCAAGCAGTGCTGTGGGAAAGATGGCTACAATTTCAGCTTTTTTATGGTGTTGAAGGACTTACCGCTCTTAAATTTTGTTGCTGATTTGTGTATACTGTATTACCTGTAGCCTAGTAAACACTTTTTTACCATTACTAGGAGAAAGTCATAGAAAAATGAACAGAACACCAGAAGAAAGAAGTAGGTACTAGGAAATTTCTGTTTAGCAATTCCAGTTGCATTCCTAGTGAAAGTTCTCTCTGTTAAGTTGGTAACTGGAATTTAAATTATTAATACATTGATTGGGTTTGTAGTAGATTTTTAGCTCTGTTACAATTGGTTTGCTCACTTTTTCCCTGTAACAAACTCTTGAGCATAATATAACATATAAAATTATAGCAAAAAAAAGGAATATATATATTTTATTTAAAATTAATACACCTAGTTAAAAACTGTAATGGCAAATTAATAATCTTTTATTACGAGGTGATATTTTCAGTCAAGGTGTACCTACAGTGCTTAGTAATAGGAAATTTGTTCAGCAATATCTTTATTCTGAACAGTATGGGTCTAAATTCCTCCTAGGCTGTAGGCTGAGCCAAATATGTAATTAAATTGAATGGCACACACATAGATCAGAAGTGAATATGATTTTATGTTTCAAAGAAATGTTTGACTGTAGCATCAGTAGATTAACAACTTAAAAAAAAATTAAGCCTTATTTTCTTCTGAATTCCCACTGAAGAGTTGTTTAGTTACCACAAGAAAGAAAGGGGAAAAAAAAGCTATTTTTTTGTTGTGGTTTTTTTTTTTTTTTCTGAAAGACAATATCATTGTTATGTGAGCCCTGGGGGACCATGGCGCAACTATAAGTCAACCATTGTAGCACTTATTCTTAACTGATGTCACTCTTGTGATTCACTTGCCAAGTGTTTATTTAATATAGTCTTAAATTTTAGGAGAAAGAACCTTTCGCCTTTCAGATTGTGTGTATGTATAGACAAACACCCATAATTTTACTTCTGTGATTAGTATTCTGAAGCTAACAAAAAATGAAACCAGAAGCAAAACACATATATCGTCTGCAAAATTTAGACCTATACTTGGAATATGAAAGATTTTTCACTCACTTCCTTGAAAAAAAAGTAATACTACTCTTCAGAGAATAACTTACACGCTTACATACAAGTGTGCTGGTTTTTATGAAAGTAATTCCATATTTTAAGCTATTTATTTTATCCTATAAAGATCAATTTTAAAGAAATCTTCAAAAACTCTAAGAATTGGGTTTTTTTTCTTTTCTATTTTAATTTAAGTATACATAGCTAACTATTTTCTTGTCTGGAAAATTCAGGTGTGCCAATAATTACAATCATCTGAATACAACAGAACTGAGTTGTTGTTATGGAAATACATTCTATTTTATAATGAAAACAAATTAATTCTATAATTAAAACAAGCTTTTATAGAGACACTGGTGTGTTGGTATTTTCCATGGAAATCTTTGTTAATTTTGCATCCACAATAAACTTCAGCTAAAACTTGGATATTAAATTCTTGATTCTCATGAAATTCAACATAAAATAAGGATATAAAAAAAATTATATTAATTTATGTATGAAATTTTTGAAGAGTTAATGTCTCTGCAGGGTCATTCTATGATCCTTATCTGCTTGAGAGACCTAGAACCACCTGGGGAGACAAATTAGTTTGAAAAATTCCTCCTTTTGAGAAGTGCCTCTGCACATTTTTTCTTGCAGGAAACTAGCTTGTCATAATAATGTTTTGTATCAGGGATTAAGGACTTATAAACATAGAATCATAGAACGGTCTTGAGGGACTTCAAAGATCATTTAGTTCCAACCTTTTGCCATGGGCAGGGACACTTTCTACTAGACCAGGCTGCTCAAAGCCCCATCCAACCTGGCTTCCTTATATCTAATCTAATCTCTCCTCCTTCAGTTTGAACCCATCCCTCTCATCCTGTCCCTCCCTGTCCTTGTAAAATGTCCCTCTCCATAGCTCAGCTTTTCATGATAAGCCCTGTAAAGTACCACTGTCAATCACAGACACAGAAAAGGGGAGAGACTCCGTGAACCTGCCCTCTCAGCTGCAGTTATCTGGAACACCTCCCTCAAACAGATGAATTTCAGCTACTGGGGAGCTAGTGTTTATTAATGTATCAAAACAGAAATGAGTTTAAAAAGTGAAAAAGAGCTAGTGCAGGGCCTGATACTGAAATAAAAGCTTACTGCCATCAATGTTTCTTGTGAAAATTAGTTTGTCCATCTTCTTCTTATATTGGGGGCCCCAGAGCTGGATGCAGTACTCTAGGTGGGGTCCTATGAGAGCAGAGTAGGGGGGGAGAATCACCTCCCTCGACCTGCTGGTAACACTTCTTTTGATGCAGCCCAGAATATGGATGGCTTTCTGGGCTGCAAGCATATATTGCTGGGTAATGTTGAGCTTTTCATCAACCAACACTGCAAAGTCCTTCTCCTCAGGGCTGCTCTCAATCTACTCATCGTCTAGTCTGTATCCACATTTGGAATTGCCCTGACCAATATGCAGGACCTTGCACTTGGCCTTGCTGAACTTCAGACGGACACCACACGTCACTGACCTCCACATGGCCATCAAGCCATTGACCACAACTCTTCGGATGTGATCATCCAGCCAATTCCTCATCCACTGAGTGGTCCATCTGTCAAATCTATATCTCTCCAACTTAGGCAGAAGGGTATTGTTCAGGACAATGGCGTATTTTTATCCATAGATCAGTAGGGCTCCATTTTCCTTAGCCTTCCTTTCAGTGCCGATCCACTCACAGAAGCCCTTCATGTTCCTCACTAGTTTCAATTCGAATCCAGCACTGGTTTTCTTAACTCGAACCCTGCACATTTAGGCAAAGTCTCTAGTCCTCCTGGGTAGTCTATCTTTACTTTCCCTTTCTGTGTACTTCCCACTTGTGTTTGAACTCTGGTTGCTGAAGCCAAGGCTACTTCATCTTTACATCTTCAGTCCATTCTTCCTTTCGTTGAGCAACATGTCCAGCAGAACTTCTCACCTGGTTGGCTCATTGAGCATGAAGAACACGAAGTTATCTTCAGTGTAAAGTGTAAATCTCCTGTATTGCTTCTATCCAGCCCTATTGTCCTTCAACTGTGCAGAACGTTAATTTCTTACTTGTTTTCTATGCTATGTGAACTTTTTACAGGCATTTGAAATGGATCCCTGGTCATTCTGGTTTCACAAGGAAACTGTGAGGGTCTTGGACACTGAGTTGTCCCCCAGACACTTCCTTACTGCCTACACTGCCTGAAGTTCTCCTTAGAGGATGATGCATCATGTGGACAAACTAGAGAGTTGGGTGGAGAGGAACCTAATGAAGCTCAGTAAGGGCAAGGGAAGAGTCCTGCACCTATGGAGTAATAACCCCAGGCGCCAGTATAGGTTAGAAATTGACCTGCTGGGAAGCAGCACTGCAGAGAAGAACCTGGCAATCCTGGTCGACACCAAGCTCTCCATGACAAGCAGTCTGCCCTCATGGCCAAGAAGGCCAATGGTACCTGGAGTGCATTAAAAAGAGTGTGGCCAGCAGGTCAAGGGAGTTTCTCCTCCCCCTCTACTCTGCGCTTGGGAGGTCATATCTGGAGTTCTGTGTCCAGTTCTGGGCCCTCCAGTTCAAGAGAGACTGGGAACTTCTGGAGAGAGTCCAACAGAGGGCTGCGGGGATGGTGAAGGGACTGGAGCATTTCTTGTGTAAGGAAAGACTGAGAGAGCTGCCTCTGGGCAATGGGCACAAACTGGAACACAGGAAGTTCCATCTCAATGTGAGGAAAAACTTCCCTCTGAGGGTGGAAGAGCCCTGGGACAGACTGCCCAGAGAGGATGTGGGGTCTCCTTCTCTGGAAATACTCAAAACCTGCCTGGAAGCAATCCTGTGCCACCTGCTCTAGTAGTGGGCTTGGACTAGATGATCTTCCAATCCCTACCATTCTGTGATTCTGTGATAAATAGTTTAAAGCCTGCTTCACAAGGTCAGCCTATTGGCAAACACACTCTTGCCAATCTTGTTATCTGCTCAGTGTCCATGTTCCTCAAGGAAGGACTCATGCCTTTAAAAGACAACTTGTGACACCAGCCATGCAGCCAGATGTTCACCCACGGGATGCATCACTCCAGTTTGAGCCTTTCTGCTTCTCTGATAGAAGTGAGACTACCAACTGCCTGGCCATGCCTTTCACTCCAGAGCAATTTATTCCTTCTTTGAATAGTCTGGGTCTCCTCAGGACTGTCATTGTTGCCCACATAGATGAGCAGCATAGATAACAATCAGAGGTCCAGACAAACCAGCTTGTCCTTAAAAACTGAATCTGAATATGCAGCCAGCAGCAAAAGTCCCAAGACATTAAGTTAGGTCAATAGGTGGTTGCCTCTGTACCTTGCAGGAGAGTCTTTAATAGCAAGCACCCTCCTTTTCTTCACATGGTAACTTGGTTGAGAATCAGCTGTATCTGTCTTCCCTGATGGAAGGTCATCTTCCTTAAGAGTTCCCAGGGCAAGGAACCCATCTGTCTGTCTGCTTGTTTGTATTCCCTGGGACTGAGCTGTGTGTAAACATCTGGTTCCTGTAGATTATCTTTTCAAACACAATTAAGGAATTGTATGTGCAGTTTTTTAAAAGTTTCTAAATGCTTCAGGACTAAAGGGTAACTAGGATCATAATTAATGTATATGTAATATGCAAAATTACATTAGTTACATCACCATTTGTATTAACATCCAGAATAGCCTTAATCTACAGTATATGCTGCCCTGCGAACAAACAAATGGCAAAATGCATACCGGGCATCAAATTTTAAACCAAGATTTCACTTTTACTGAAAAGCATGAAGGTGGAAGAAAGTGATATAAAAGCCTGTGTTACTTGTTGCTTAAATCTTCTGGGCAGACAGAAGAAACTTATAACAAATAAATTTAAAAAAAATCATGGCATTTTAACTGAGTGTACATAAACCTTGCAGGTTCAAACAAGCTAAGACATAAACAGAACTTTCAATGGTTTATGAACATCCACTCTGGGTTTTTTTCAGTATGTTTGGAAAGCGCGAAATGTTTAGAGTTAAAAATTTCTCTGTTAACTACTAACTGTTAGTATGCGTGTTCAAGTTACACCCCATATTTAAGGTCAACGAGTGAGTACAGAACACCACCTTTATCTACAATGACTTTTATTCCTGTATACAACAAATCATGTATTTAAAAGTTTAGCTTTGGACCACCACGTCAGAGATTCTGAGTAATAAAACCCAGGGACAGAAATCCAGTCCACCTAGCTGTTTAAAAGCCCTCTCCAACCCTAGAAAAATACCAGTAAATTTGTGTGGGGTAGAATGAGTTTGTACGGGCATAATGCAAACCTCATGAAAATTAAGGGAAATATTCCCCATGGTATCTGTTCTAACCGCGTGCTGACTGAATGAAAACAGTAAGGGCTATATTACAGCATAAGCTGCAGAAAAGGGGAAAACAGGTCATATAGCCATAATATCAGAAAAAAAACCTTGCTAAGTACGTTCAAGAGCTGTCCGCAGCAAGGCACGTTTGTGCAGCTTAAGCCATGATCTTGTGCTGATTAAATGATATTAATACCACCGTGTGATAAAAGTGACTGATGTCTAAGTAACAGTGGTTAGCACTTTCTCTTCCTCTAATGGATCACCCTCTTCACCTGCTCTAAATCACGGAACTAGAACGAGTCATGGAATATGCGAAGCTCAGCAGCAACTCTCACACAGAACATGAAACTCTGGCATGCACAGCTGTTTCATTTTATGTTTTGTCAGAGCAGTGTTTAGGGGGAGAGGATAAATTAGCTACAGCCATAGGGGAAAAAGAAGGTGCAAATGAGATTTATTCCACTCACTGAAACTAACGGCAATATATCAAATACATAACAGGCTCAGTGATTCATCCAGGATAAATGTTCTCTATTTTCTTGAACTTTAAGACTCTGTTTTTTGGAGAAAAAAAATCTTTTTTTCTTTTTCCTTCTTCTAAAATGCTCTTTAAATTATGTGGGAAGACTCTCAGAGCTACCCATCATGAGAAAAGCTGCAAGTGGTGAAATTAAAACTCTCTTTAGTCGTCTTCTGATTTAAATAGTTCTTCAGAGAGAAAGAAAAATATGGTTGTGTTTCACAGCATTTAGCCTGTACAGTTGCATCTAAGCACACTGAAAAGCAAGTATTATGCTGTTCTATTTCCTAATGCATGACTAATGACTGCAAGATCAACTTCCATGTTTCCTCCACAGAAGAAAACCCTCCTGTTGCTGAAAATCCTTCTGTACGTTACAGTTTCATCTTTCCTTCTACACACACCGTCAGAACTGGGTATCAGTCCTTGAAACACACTGTATCCCCAAGGCTGTTTGTGATGGCAAAACAAAAACCAGTCATTGGCAGGACTGTAATTTTCTGTGCCACTCTCTTTCATCTTTAACCATAATCTGGCAACACAGTCTTATAAATATGGCGATTCTGAATTAATTATTCTTCTACTGTCAGCCACGTTGTTTCTTGCTGATATAAAGACATGGAGTTGGAGTTGATTAACTCTGAATAATTCAACCTTCAAGTCAGAAATCCTGTTGGAAATCTACCCTGTCTGCATAGGAGTGTTCCGCTTTCGGGGAAAAGCAAACAGAGCCAAGCTCCTGCCTGTTTCTGTATTACCAGTCTCACTATTCACTCTTTCTGCAACGCAGCCACTCTCCCCCGTGAGAAAACTTTTATCCCTCCTATCCAAGTTGTCGAACTCTGTATATGACAGTAACTACCAACGTTTTCTCTGAATTCATAGAATATTATATAAATTATGTCAGAGATTTTTGCTCATTGTGCTGCTGGGAAGGTCAGACAGCTGACAAGAAATCTGAATAAGTAGAATCTTTGTTGTGCTAGTATCAAATATTGGTACTGCGCTGACTTTAATAATATAAAGTAGAATTATCAATGACTACTGGGAAATCTTTTCTAACTAAGAACAACGGTCACCGTTTTGATCTGGTCCATCAAAATCGTATTAACCCACACTCACTGCTAGATATCAGCTTGAACAAATATTTCTGCGGGTGTAAGATGTGGCCATGTGTTCCCTTTTCCCATTTGTTTGGATAGTGCTGAATGAACTATAAAAATACACTGTTTCAAATTACAAAAAAAGGCAAGATGTGATAGATGACTTGTTATGATGGTAGGATTGTCTACAGTTTCTCTAAAAGCTCGGCTCTGTATTCAGTATAACCCTTGTTTTGGGGAATACCAGAGAGGCTGTAACACAGAGACAACAGGAAAAAAGTCACCGACAACACCAGAGGAAATAATGACTTGGGATTCACGTATTAAGATAAGGAGGACTTCAAGGGCTACCTTAACCTTGCATAGTTTAGCACACTATGTTGGATTCAGAGAAATAATGAATCAAACTAGAAAAGCCACACATTGCTTTGTAAAAAATACGAAGGGTAAAGGGAGCAAGTAGGAGTCTGTCTCAGGTTTCCACCTCCTGGCCAGTGTCCTTAGCCTGCTTTGTGTTTCACAGCTTCTCAGCAAGGATTGGCAGTAACAGCAGCAGGCGCACTATGGTAGCTCACAGGAAATCATTAATTTACCAGAAACACAATTTTTTCTAGGTGATGGTCCTGTCTATCTGTTTTTGGGACCTTGTGGCAAAATACAGCTGATTACGAGTAACTGGACAATCCACTGAAAAATATCTCCAAATTTTTAATAATTTTTTTGAGATGTGGGAGATTAGGTTACAGTGGGTGCAAAGTTTCTTAAAGAGTTCAAGAGGAGTTTAATGGGCCTCAAATATATAGGCAAGGAAGCATTAATTTCCTGAAGATTGTCTTCAATCTGCGCAGCATCACTCCTTATTCCCGAAGCTGTTTTACTGGATTCAATGGCTCTCGTTTTGAAGTAAAATGCAATTCACTGTCAGTAAAGCTACCGTGGTCTGGTCTGAGAGGAAAAGTTACATTTATTCTGTATATGACACAGGCCATCATACAGCTGTACAGATTTTCATGTGTGGAGAACACCATTCTGCCACAGGATCCCTAAGCGTTTTGGAATACACAAACACATTCTTGTCAATTGGGCTAATGCCAAATGGGAATGAATCTGCTTCTAACATCAGGGAGCATCTGGTACAGAGACAGGGAGGCAATATCTGTCCTAGCTGTCAGAGTAAAATTTAGCAAGCTTCAGCCCATCAATATGGTTTAGCAAATCTACTTGAGTCATTTAGTACAACCACATCACTCACCACAGACTCACAGGAAAAATGTAAAAGGTACGATGACAGATGTAAGAAACTACAGAAAGTAACTCACCACTCAGCTTTAAGAAAGCAAGATGTTTGTCCTTCTGGAAAACTAATAACCTGTCCTAAAGGTCAACCTGTGTCATCAGGCAGTCTGAAATCACATCTAATTGCTCTGCAAGTTCTTCTCTCAAGTTTCATATTTCTTGTGTTTTATCAGAGCAGTCAGGCTGAGAAGATAAAATAAAAATAATTTTGAAAGCTTTCACTTAAGTATTTTCCGTAAATATTCTGCAGGACATGTAAGCAGGCTGCTGGTAGCTGTGTAGTACAGAATATTGGGTGCTGGTAGGTTAAAGGGACTTTCAAATTGTCTTATAGATGTCCTAAATTTTCTCCTGGAGGACCCTCCCTGTTTTCATAGCCAGCCACAGAAGACTAAACTCTTACACTTGCCTGAGTGCTGAACAAGACATGGGTAAGTGTGAAAGGGCAGAAGCAGAACTCTTAGCATAGGAGAAATTTCTTCTCAGAAAGGGTGGCCGGGCATTGGAACAGACTGCCCAGGGAGGGGGAGGAGTCACCATCCCTGAGGGTGTTTAAGGAAAGGTTGGATGTGGTACTTAGGAACATGGTTTAGTGGGTAATAGGTGGTGGGGGGACGGTTGGACTAGAGGTTAGAGGTCTCTTCCACCCTTAATGATTCTATGGTTCTATGATTCTATGATGTGTCACAATTTGGAAAAAGAAACATCACAGCCTAATCTTGCACACTTCCTCCTCCCTCTGTAGGATCACACGTATGTCCTGGCACATCACTGTCATGGATGATGCAGATCTGCATTTGTGCTGGTGCCTGGACATTTTGAAAGAACTTGTTCATCAAACAGAAAAGTTAGTCATAACTGGTATAACTGCACAATGTTTTGTGCAAACTATGCAGTCTTGCATCTTGCTTTTCATCAAAGGAATAAACAAGAAGAGTCACTGCTGAAAACGTGTGTTTAAGTGCTAAATTTTGAGAAGGATTTTGCAAAGGCAGTCAGTAGTAGGGAATTACTGCTTTCATCTCCACCAATTTTACTGGCAGCACAGTTAGGCAAATATTGAATGTATTTGCAAATTTCATCTTGAGTGGCAGAAGAGATGGAAACAAATTTTTAATAAGATTTTTTAATTTATTTATATAACTAAGGAAATTTTTCTATCCGATGAAGTGGCTGGATGCTTCTCTATTGAAAAGTGAAATGACGTAAAATGGTACAAACTATTTGGGTTAAAACAAGAATATGAGGAGTGTTATTTCCTTTATAAATAGAAATCACACTAATTCTGTAAAGGCCACTAGTAACAGGTTTGGTCGCAGGGGAGCCAATTTTCTTCATAGCAGCCCATATGGTGTGTTTATATTTGTGACCAAAACACTCTATATGGGCTGCTGTGGAGAAAATTGCCTCCATCCTAACCAGACCCAGTCCTCTGCTGTTTCTTATTGATAAACTTTAGGAGAAGCTTTTTAATTGTGTCTCACGGTACGTGAACGCCATAAGATCATGCTAAATAAAAAATACTAACCATTTCACAGAATCTCTGTCATTAGCAAATTAAACGCTAATTTCTTTGGGGGTGTCTTCTTAAAGGTACAAGTAAGACTATCTGAATTTAAATGTAAAACCAGTATGGACTAACAGATTCTTTAACAAAGGTACAGCTAAATTCACTGCCAAATAGGGAAACAATGCATGTAATAACACCTGCAAAGATTGAAGCATCTTAAACAGTGTTGGAATTAACTTAATATAACTTATATTTCTGGCTTGCTAAATTACTGCCTTAAGAATACATCATAATTACTCCCTGAGCAAAATTATATTGCAGTTCAACGGAGGGTTTATTAATATTGCTAAGGACCACATCTATTAAATTACTTAAAGAACACCTGTATCATATATATTTCATCTGTATACGTATGTTTCACATAGCATAAAGCATATAAAGATCTAAAAATTAAGTACCAATATTTAGAATTACAAGAGTGATGTTAAAAGGCTGTATTGTACTAAGAATATGTCAAATGCTATGTTGTAATAAAATAACATATCTTTATAGAATTATAGAATGGTTTGTGTTGGAAGGGACCTCAAAGCCCATCTAGTTCCAACCTCCCATGGGCAGGGACACCCCCCACCAGCCCAGGGTGCCCAAAGCCCCATCCAACCTGGCCTTGGGCACTGCCAGTGAGCCAGGGGCAGCCACAGCTTCTCGGGGCACCCTGTGCCAGGGCCTCAGCACCCTCCCAGGGAAGGATTTCTTCCTAAAGTTCAATCTAAATCTCCTCTATTTTAGTTTAAATCCATTCTCCCTTGTCCTGTCACTCCCTGCCCCGTAAACAGTCCCTCTTTGTCTCGTTTTTTTCCAATCACCTCGTTATTTTCCATGCACCTGAGCATAGTTTGCAGGAGGATCTGCTCCATGGTCTTGCCAGGCATAGACTGACTGGTCTGTAGTTCCTCAGATCTTTCTTCTCTCCCTTTTTGAAAATGAGGGTTATGTTTCCCCTTTTCCAGTCAGTGGGAAACTCACCAGACTGCCACTTCTCAAATATGATGGAGAGTGGCTTGACCACTGCATCCGCCAGTGCAACTGGTGCACCTTCAGGTTCCTTAGATATTCTCAAACCTGATCTCCTACAGTGGGCGGTTCTGCATTCTCCCAGTCCCTGCATTCACCTTCTGCAACTTGGGTGGTGTGGGTGGAGCCCTCCCCAGTGAAGGCTGAGTCTAAAAAGTCATTGAGTATCTCAGCCTTCTCCATATCCTCGGTGACCAGGTCTCCAGTTCACTTCCGGAGGGGGCCCACATTTTCCCTCATCTTCCTTTTAGCACTGATATACTTACAAAAACTTTTTGTGTTGCCTTTAACATCCCTGGGCAGATTTAATTCCGTCAGGGCTTTGGCTTTCCCAGCCTGGCTGCTCGGACAGTTTCCCTGCATTGCTCCCAGGTTACCTGCCCTTGCTTCCACCCTCCATAGGCTTCCCTTTTTTGACTGACTTTGTCCAGGAGCCCATTGTTCATCCATGCAGGCCTCTTGGTGTTTCTGCCCGACTGTCTCTTTGTCAGGATGCATTGCTCCTGAGCTTGGACGAGGTGGCCCTTGAATTCTAACCAGCTGTCTTGGGCCCCTCTTCCCTCCAGGGCTTTGTCCCACAGTATTCTAGCAAGCAGTTCCCTGAAGAGACCAAAGTTTACTCTCTTGAAGCGAGGGCAGTGAGCTTGCTGTGTGCTCTCCCCACAGCTCTGAGGATCTTGAACTCCACCATTTCGTGGTCACTGCTGCCAAAGCTTCCCTTGAGTGTGATATACCCTACCAGCCCCCCCTCCCCCATTGGTGGAAACAAGGTCCAGCATGGCATGCCTCCTCGTTGGTTCCTTGGAGGAGGAATTTGTCATCGACACATTCCAGGAACCTCCTGGATCACTTATGCCCTGTTGTGTTGACCCTTGAAGAGTTGTCAGAGGTTTTCTTTTTCATCAGCTAAGCTGGATCTAGATTTTTTTTTTTTTTCCCATTTGAGGCTTACGTTATTTTGAGGAAGCTTGACAGATATGTGCACGTACAACACAGTTTTTCTGGAAGCAAAACTACAACTATAGGACCTAGCTGAAATTTATAGTGATGTGCTTTTACATTTAAGTACGAACATGGAAATCGAAGTCACATAAGTATATTTACAAGTGTATATGAGGACTTAAAAGAAACTTCAATATTTTCTCTTTCATGCTGGGTGTATATAAAACTATCCAGTAAAAATATATGATAGACAATGTTGACAATAAATGTCTACTTTAGAAACAATGTAAGTGAGGAATTTAGACTTGAAAATTCTGCTTTTACTTCAAAGAATTTAAAGAAATTATTTTGCATTATACTACTAATACCTAAAAGTAAGGAGGTAGAACTAATAAGTAGTATGAACATAAGAAACAGCTTCCAAAATATGGGATCAAATGCATAACTTTGTATAGTGCTTTCACAAGTAAATAATTTGATATTCCATCACTAGAAGTTTCTAGAATGAGAAAGGAAAAGCATAAGAAAACATGAAATTGGCAACAGCCCTGTGCCTTTGTGGGGGGAGGTGAGCAGATTAAATCAGAAAATCCATGCAAATCTAATAATTGTTCTTATTTCTTACTCCAAAACACAATTTAATTATTTTCTTTTGGAACTTTTTTTTATAGTAGCTCTGAAGTTCACAAACTTTTACATGAAATGAGTTGTTGAACAAAAATCTTACAATTGCAGGGAAATCTCTCTAAAAACAGAGCTTTTTATTTAAACAGAAATACCACTGTTCTTAATAAATTAAGCAATTAGAGTTTCTTTAGTTGTATATGTGTGTCAGGAAAGCAGAAGTGGGGGACCTGATTCTGTTCTACTTGTGAATTAAAATGACCAACATGACAGTGTTAATCTGCTCTTGATCAATACCATGGCAAATAGGATCATAGTCATCCAGTTGATCTCTTTTCTGATTAGAGCAAAACCAGTTCTTAGCATGGATGAAATTTTCCAATAAATTTAATTACAGTAGCCAGAGTAGTAGAGGAATAGAAAATAAAGTGCTTTATTCCAGATATGAATAAGTGTAATTTGTTGTTCTCACAGTAAGCAACATCTATCTGCACAGTAACATAATTCTTGCCATCCAAAAATATATCCAAATGTTCATGAGGATGCAATTATTTACAACTTTTGCCTTATATTCAAGTTAAGTTTCTGTCTGAAATGTCTTCCCTAGTGGATTCCATTTACCTAGGCACTCACAACCAACTAATAGTAACAGATGAACTCCAAACAGATTTCTGAATTTTCCAGATCTGAACGTCTTCTTTGGGATCCTTTCTCAAAACAGGAAAGGCTCTCTAGTTCTTAATATATTTGGAGATAGGTATATGTACTCTTTGGAAAATATTTAACTACAGTGCTCTGGATTTATGCTTTATTTTACTGGTTAAAAAGACAGGAATAATTTCTTTCTACAGTAAATGTTATTAATTTATTTGGAAAGTCTCTTCTGTAATAAGGATAATCTTGGGAAATTTGGCCAAGTTTTTCCTACAGGAATTCTTACTTCTTGCAGAACAGAAAAAAAATCCTGTTAAAATAGAGGAAAAAAATTGGAAAGGGCTGTAATTGGTTATTGTCATGGTTTGATACCTTTTCTCTGAAATCACAGTGACTTCAGATGGAGCAACCTCACCTCACTCATTCCCTAACATCAACAGTCCTGCAGGAGAAATAAAGTCTTGAAGAACAGAAAGTATGCAATTTAGGACTTCTTTGTCCAAAGCCCTTTATCTGCAGGTGAACTCTTCACAACTTATATATTTTCCGGTAGTTTTATATATGCATTCTAAAAGCAGTACAGTGGACTGAGAAAACTGTCATTTAACTCAGGTGGTAGATGCTGGAGAATTACCTTTTCACATAGCTCTCACATAGTGAGGAAAGGCTGCCATATTTTATTTCTAATATTTTACAAACTAAAATGTATTTAGCATAAATCATATCTGTATTATTTTTCCAGCACAGTTAAGTCATCATTTGGAAATTTACAATTTGTTTAAAAATAGTAATGTATCATTTAGAATATTGAAGGATTTCAAAATGTACTGATTTTTTATTACCGATTTAAGGGTAATATATTTTCTGTTGAATTAAAAAGGGGAACATTAACTGTGGAAACAACTACAGTTTTAGAAATGAAAAACAGTTGTTTGTTTGATTATTTTTTAAACATTTTTGTTTACAGGTTTAAAAATACAGTCCCTAAGAATATAATGGTAAAATTTCAAGGTAGTTCATACATGTTAACAGTCTGCTTGCTCCGTGGACACTGAAGTCTTAGAGTCTTAAAGTGCTTAAAGTCTTGCCATTTGCTTTGAGATCTTTCGATGAAAGGTCTATGAATATTAAAATGAACTGTATTTAATACTTTGGCCTTTTTTTTAACTTCATGCATTCGATAATGTCATTTATTATACTGAGATTCATCTTGAGTTTTCTTGATTTCTTTGAGTCTTGTCAAAGCCTGAGCACTACTTAATTATAACTTTCTAGAAATATGTGCTAGGAAAAATGGAAATAATTTGTGTATTATTTTGTAGATAAAACTTGCAGGTATTGAAAATAAGTAATTAGACCATAGTACAAGGAGGCATAATTTTAAAAATAAATAGGGAAAGAAAAGTGACAGATTTGTGTTTAAGAACTTTAAGAGGTATAAAGAAATAGAACTGATACCAGAACAAGTTTTGGTTTCTGTGCTTTCATCATGATGGAAACAGACCATCTGTCATGCTGCACAAGGAAAAGTCATGATTCCTGAGAAATTTAGTAAATTACACTTGTGTAAAAAACAGATATGAAAAACATACTTTGATAAAACCTCTGTAAGAATTCTCTTGCAAATTTGATTTAAATTTTTCAGTCCACACCTCTATTCTAGCATCTACTTTTTAACTACTATTTTTTTTACATTTCTCTAATAGTATTGTTCAGAAAAGGTAGTGATCAAACTTTTTCAATATCCAGGACTGAGGAGGAATATCATGTTGCAGAAGCTAAACAGTTAAAGTCTCATAGGCCTTTGTAGGTCTCACTACTCAAGAAACCTCTGCAGAGAATAGTCTTGCCAGTCAGCAAGATTTAATTAACAAGGGAGTGGATTATTCCTAAAAATGTGTTCTGTCTAGAACCTCCTGACCTGAAGTGCTGCTGTTTACCATATCCTGCTTACCTGACACAGTTTTGGGTGAAGAATGGGTTGCATAAACTAAAGGTATGTAAACTCTGTAACTGCCCCATTTTGGGCAAAATTTGTATCAGCAGAGATTGTGTCTGCTGCTCTGTGTTCTCTTCTCTAACTATAGTATCAAACTGCTTCTGCTCTGACCTGATCAAAATTGCAGTTCTGTTTTTTTTCTGTGACAATACGCTTGGTTATCATGAAAAAGCTGTGGAAAATTTTGGTAGTCTCTGAAAAAAACAAGGAAAGTCACTTCTGAGTTAATTTTTTGGTGTAATCTGGCCCAAAAATTTTGTTAGGTTGTTACCTTCCAGATAAAAGATGTGATTTCTGTACTTAAAAAACAATATCAAGATTATTTGTTTTATGAACAATAATACAATTAATGACAAAAAGATATTGCAAGAAATAGTGCTTTTTAAAACTGCATTCAATGAAATCATGACTTTTTAAATGTATTTGAAACTATCAAAAGATGTCCGTCTGCCTCCCATACCCAGAAATGTCACAGCATAATTCAGTTTCTCTCACAAATATTGTGCAAAGTTTTCTATGTAAGGGTATGTACATAACTTTTCACCGGAGGTAATAGACCTATTATTTTGAAAAATGTGTTTTTATGAGGCCAGAGTACTTATTTTCTATGTTCTCATCTTCACATGCTTTCTGTTAGATAAATTAATTTTGTTTCTCCCCCATTAGTATATAGGGTCATTAGTGAGTGGAATACGAGCTATGATTGTCGATGTCTGATCAGCCCACCTTTATAACAAATCCAACATTACAAATTTTCTTGATACAATTTGCATATAAGAAAGATTTATGTTGTATGCAATCAAAGTAATATGCTAAAGCTTAATAAGGGTGCTTTGAATTTCCATGTTTGGCTTTTACTGAGCTAGGGAGAGAATATTCTAAATTTGTTTACAATGGGTTTCCAACATTAGTGGATAGGGAAGAGTAACTGACATTTACCTGGACTTCTGCAAAGCACTTAACACTGTCCTTCATTGCATCCTTCTTTCTAAATTGGATAGAACTGGAATTGATGGGTGCATAAGAAATTGGCTGGAGTGTCACACTCTAAGATCTGCAGTCAATGACTTGATGTCCAAGTAGAGACCAGTGACGAGTGGCATTCCTCAGGGTTCGGTACTGGGACCAGTATTATTTAACATCTTTGTCGGTGACACGGACAGTGTGATTGAATGCACCCTCAACCGTGTCCTAGGCTGCATCAAAACCAGTGTGGCCAGCAGGTTGAGGAAGGCGATTTTCCACCCCTACTTCGCTCTTCTGAGACCCCATCTCCAGTACTGCGTCCAGCTCTGGGGTCCCCAGAAGCAGAAAGATGGACCTGCTCGAGTGAGACCAGAGGAGGGCCATGAACATAAATAGGAGGCCTGTGAAGACAGGCTGAAGACAAAGCTGGGGTTGTTTAGCTTGGAGAAAAGGATCTGGGAAGACGTTATAGCACCCTTCCAGTACTTAAAGGAGGCTACAGGAAAGATGGGGAAGGACTCTTTATCAGGAAGGGTAGTGATAGGACAAGGGATAATGGTTTTTAAACTGAAAGACGATATACTTAAATTAGATATTAGGAGAAAATACTTTACTGTAAGGATAGAGAGGCACTGAAACAGGTTGCCCAGAAAAGTTTTGGATGGCCCATCCCTGGAAGTGTTCAAGGTTGGATGGGGCTTTGGGCAACCTNGATGGGGCTTTGGGCCACCTGGTCTAGTGGAAGGTGTCCTTGGTCATCGCAGGAGAGTTGGAAGCAGGTGATCATTAAGGTCACTTCCAACCCAAACCATTCTACGTTTCTCTGATTATATGATTCTATGAATCTATGATTTAGACCAGAGGAAATCACTGTTTGCCTATTTTGGGAAAAAAAGAAATAAATCTCCTGATGATGATGAATATTAATCTACAAATTTTTTTCTTGAAATGTACTGGGTTTTAAAGAATTTTGTTATGTAAATCTTAATTTTCCCAAACTAGAGCATTTGTTGAAAGCTCTTGACCAGCTTCAGATGGGGGGGGTGTGGGGTGTGGGGTTTTTTTTCTTTTTCTCTAAAAAATTGCTTTCACCTTAGCGAATAGTTTAAAAAGATGTGTGGAGTGTGTGTGTGTGCATAGGTGAAAGAAGCCCTGTAATCATCACCTGCATTTAATAACTTCCTGAATATCCTTGAGTGTACAACCATCTTGATTTCTGGCACCATCTGGTAAATGGAAAAGCCAGTCAATAGAAATAGACCAAGCAATCAACACCAAGAGCCTCATGATTTTACTATGTATTGATTGTTCAGGTGGGAGACACATACTGGCAAGTAATTACATCATTGTGAAAAGCTCACCTCTGAGTCTGTATATATGAGAAAAGTCTGTGACATTACTAAGTTTATTTAATTTCCTGTGTCATATTGAAAAGTGCGCAAATATTACTCTTCACACAAAGTAAGATCGAAATGATATACATGTAGATAAAATGTACTTGGCGTACTACCACATAAATTAGAGGATGTATATAAATACAAAAGGTAGTGTTAACCCATTAGTAACACACATCTAGGGGAAATTAAAAAAAAAAAGAAGAAGAAGAAATCATGATGCAATACTGCTTCTTGGTCTTCATATCAGCAAGAGCCTGTAGCAAGCTTCGTTTTGTCTGTGAGGTTTCAAAAACAATAGCAGTTATAACTTGTTGCAGATGTGGATTTGAAAGCTGCTGTGGGCTCCACATGTTTTAGGTCTTTAAATTATTTTTCCTGTGATAGCAGACTCTTACAGCTGCATACAGGTAAATTCAACCAGATGCTTATTTTTGAACTGCAATTAACAGAATATTTCATAAGAAATAATTTTTATAATGATTACAATAACTACACTTTCATTCTCCTCAAGTGCTAAGTGTTGCAGTCATCACCTGTTCACTCTCATGGTTATTGCTCCACAGACTATTAGCAACCTGACAGCACCATTTCACCAAAGCTTGATTCCTCCTGAGTTACTAACAGATATGTTATAAAATGATCAACCAAAGCATCTGCTGAACTATTTGTGATGAAATATATTCTCTATAAACTTGTCCCACAGACAAATTTTGTTTGCTCCTTTCAAATGTCTTTAATTCCTTAAAATAGTTGCTAAAACCTTACACAGACATAATGATTGTAAGAAGCAGATGCACTAGAGATATAGCAGCTTTCCTAATCTTGTCAGTTTGTTACGATGGAGCTGTGATTGATGAATGAGGATTCTGACCTCAGTTCTGTTGATGGAAACTAATACAGAGAAACTAAGTACAGAGAAGTCAAATAGAGAGTAATACATATCTGGGAATATCCCCAGAACTGTATTGAGACAAGTTGAGAGCAGAATCAAGCCAATGAGACTCATATCCACCTCTGAATATAGAACCATTTCCCTGCTTGCAAGTGTTGTATGTCTGAACTGCCACCAAGCTTGGGCATAACAGCATTACAATGACCATCGTTATGGTGTCCAGCAAGAGCTCATTTAAGCCCCTTTGAGCAGTTGCTTGCTCAGGTAACAAATCTGTACCTGCTCTTAAACGTGTCTTCATCGATTCACTGCTGTGGGACCCTGGTACACGACCGTAGTTAGTTCCTACAGGTCTCTATGGGCCCTGCAGCTGAAATCCTTACAGCTTAGAAATCTCTTCTAGTTTATTAGTTTAAAGACTGATTATTAACCATTTATTCCAAACTGTGAGTAGCTATTACCAAAAGTAATGATGTTGGATTACCCATACAGCTACCTGCACGCCAGTGTAAGTGATCCAGTACACAGTTCTTCATCAGACTAAATATTCAAATGTGATTAATTGTGTTTATAAGCTAACAAATTTTACAGAGTCCTAGCTAAGCAGTGTTGCTAATTTGATGCACCTATAATGAGCTGACCATCTTTCATTTTCTCTGAAGTTGTTTATTACACTAATAGGTCCTTCTACTCATTTAATCTTGTCAACATGACTGATGCTTAATATAGTAGCTAAAAGATTATTAAGAAAAATAGCTATCAAGAACATAATGGAATGAATAAACCCTTCCACTGAAGGTCTCTTTTGGGGAAGAGTCTCATTTCAATACCATTTTAAGATTCAGTTAACAGTTGCCACCTGAATATGTAATTCCCATAAGACTCCACCAGAAGGAAATCAAGACATTGAAAGACACACAAAAATAGTACTGCAAAGCGTACAAAAACAATAAGGACAGTGAAATGATTCGGTGGAAAAACAAATTTACAGTACTGAGCAGGTACAGCCTTCAGCAGTTGTTCAGCTAGAACTGCTGTCAATATTATAAGTCAACCTAAAGCTGTATCAGGAAGGTCTGCTCCACTCAGCAGCCATAACAATACCGGCTGCTTGGAGGCAGCAAGTGCCACAGCTCTTCTGAATGACCTTTAGCTCACATCTTTACTCCACAGTGGCAGTAGGCGCTCTAGGTGTAGCATTAAATAACAATGAATTATTATTTGTATGTTCTTGATTGTTCTAGGAAAAAAAAAACCTGAAAAACAGACTCAAGTGAGGGAGGTAAGCAACATTTGAAAAGCTATCTCAAAACAAATTAGGCCCGTTCATACTTTTCAAAATGCTCTGCTTTGGCAAATGAATTTTGTTTTGATGACATGCTTGGCCAAACAATTTTACAGTGCCCATCAGTTTGTATTACTCTGCTATTAATAGCAGGTTTTTTCATGACCATTTTTAATTCTACAATGTACAACAGAATTAATTTAGGAACTTTCCTATTAGTCTTCCAAAGTTTTGAATTCACCTAGTTGATTAATAGTCAAGGTATCATTATTAGTCATACTATCATTATTCACGTTGGCTTACATTTCTGAGTGTTCAATATCATGTGGCTTCACCAAAGGGTGACAGTTATTTTAATAATGACAGTATAATCAGTATAATTGTGATTTATTAGAAATGATAATTCAATGTTCACTACATTGTTATAACCTTTTTAATGAAAATCAAGAATTGGGCTATCATATATAAAGGAAATTACTTAAGGGTATGATCTGGGGGATGGTACGGATCAGATTCTTATCTGATGTACTTTTGGTTACATTCATATAGTAATGTCATGCATATTTCAGCTGAGAAATTGGCACACAATTAGAAACTGTGGTCTGGGTTTGTGGTTCTGGAAACAGAATGAGACCTGATTTCTCTCAAAAGTTTCTGAAGTGATTCTTTTTGACTGATTCATTAGCTGCTATTATGACCTCAACAATGGATTTTTCAGCTCTCATATCCTGTTTGAGGCCTCCTACTGTTGTCTTATGAACAATATTAAATCTCGGCTGAGAGAGTGTTTAGAGCACCCAGTGCTACCTTTTTACCTGAGTACACATCACATTTATAGCAAAGAAGTTAGTACTGCTGTTACTGACTAGTTCACAATAGTTCACAACCATCAGAGCAATATTTCAAGGTAAAGAAAACAGACAGATACCTCGAATATTTTTTGTGTCATGTCTGCATTGTCTGATAGCCTGAGCTATCCTATCCTAGAACATCCTGTGGCACCCATGTAACGTACTCAGTTGTAACTTCTCTTCCATGCATTCCCAGCCCATGACTACGCCAGGACAATGAATAGGAAGAGCAACCACAGAAACTAGGACAAAGGGAGAGGAACCTGAGACATCCACTGCAACATCTAATGATTCTCTTCTTAAGACTCTTGTTGCAAGAGCCTGAGATGAAGATGGCATCTGCAAAAGTCTGTTTATACATATATATGTATGAGTTCCGTAATATTTCTGAGAATCTCTTTGTCATTCAAACTATTGCTGGATGCTTATAGAACAGGAGCTATAACAGGGCTTGGACTACCAAGAGCTGTTTTCTTTGCATGAGAAGTACTGAAAGTGGCAAAATGTAATAATATTTCTCCTTGGTAATGCCCAGAAGCACTACTTTGTTGCCCCAACCCTCATGTCCGAGTCATCTATATCCAAGGCCAAGCTATGCAAGTTTGTATGGAAAACTGCAGACTAGATTATTTCACTTCACGCTATGAAATAAGTGAATATGAGTGTCACTAAACCTGGAGGGAAGGCTCCAGGGTCAGTCCTGTGATTCTCACAGCTCTAAAGCAGTTTGTAATTGAATTTTAGCAGAAAGGAAAGTAGGAAGATGTAATAAGCAGGACAAGTCAGGAGTGGGTGGTCTGGTGCCTTCTTCTCCATGAGGGATACTGTTGGCACTTCTCCATGTGTCCTCATAGCCTGCTTTGGGTGCAAATGAATTAAGAACTTCTTGCTGCTTCAAGTACTACCACCACCCTCCATTAAGAAAACAACCTAGATCACAGCTTTGGTATGAAATAACATGGATAAACTATGAATCATTAGAAAATTAGGATCCTGTGCAAAACAGGAAATGTATCAGTGTGCTAGTATAGATGCAGTTTTTAATATTAAAGAGTATGTGTGGGAAAAAGAACATGGTTCACATTAATGCATAACAATTAGCACCAACATTAAAACATAAAATATATTTCTAAATTTTTGATCTGATTAAGCTTTTTCTTTAATATACTTTATATTTTAAAATTTTGATGTACATGAAGAAATGCTGTCAAGAGATTTTGAACATTGACTCGGAATTTTCTGGCATACCAAGATGCATCAGTAAAAATCTTTGTTCATTATCAGTAGTTATTTTACATTTAAGAGTCTTAATGATGATTTCTTTTCCTTACTAAATAGATTATATTTGAAAATCTTGCACCTGTAGTGGTGATTTTTATAATGCCAGATTATCCTATTTGGAAATTCCTTTTGACAGGCTCAATCTTATTCTTTTCCAGTGGCTGCTGTGAAATGAGCTCTCAGTAATGAAATTCCAGCAGGCTGAGATACTCTACAGGCAGATCATTACCATTCTATGGTTGAACAGGGTCAAAGCAGAACAGTATATGTTTGGGTAAAAAAGTAAGGATTATGTGAAAGGACTTTTAATGTGTTTCAAGTACTATTAGAAGCATTTAAAAGTGGTATCTAGAAGAAAGACATTGAGGTGCTGCAGTATATCCAAAGAAGAGCAACGAAGCTGGTGAAGAGTCTAGGGAACAAGCTTTATGAAGGGTGGCTGAGGGAACTGCTTTAATGCTCCGATAACAAGTGAATGTTCCAAACATCCGTCTTGAATGAGGGTCAACCGAAGGCAGAGCCTGTGGAGGCAGGGTGCTGTCCTGGGAGCCCATCCCCCTCTTCCCCCAGCACGTGGACAAAGACCTCTGCTGCACGGGCATGCTCATGGGGGTCATTTCTTGGTCAGCCCCGAAGGGAGGGGCAGTGAGATCCCCGAGACCCCCACAGCCCACTGACTCATTTCTGAACATTCTGGAACATTCCTGAGCACACACTGAGCATGCTCAGGGGTGACCAAGCCCCACCCACGGGGGGGGCACACTGAGTTATAAAATGGTTAAACAAAAGTTTTCAGCTCATACCCATCACCCCAAGAATGCAACTATAAACAGAGGACTTCGCTGGAACCTCGGGATGGTAAATTCTTTCTCTTCTCTTCCCCCTCTTTCTTTGCCTCTTTCTTTTCCTCTCTGCCACTCTTTTTGTCTCTAACATCATTTTTGGTGCATTGGGGTAATGTCGTCACAAGTTTTGCTGAGCCATTGTCTTTTGTAGTTCTGCCGAGGTTTAAGTATTGTTATAACTTTTGCCAAGCCACTACCTTTTGTGGTTCTGCTGGGGTTTTAAGCTCATTTGTGGTTTGGGTGAACCTCTAGAGAATTGTCATTACTCCTGATCACTGAACAGAGAATTAAAAAACTATCTCTCCCTTATACCCACCAAGTGGAACAGGACAACAGGGGTTGCTTAGTCTGGAGAAAAGGAAGCTGAGGAGAGACCTTATTGGTCTCTACAACTACCTGAAAGGAGGTTGTAGCCAAATGCAGGTCAGTCTCTTTTGCCAGGTAACAAGTGATAGAACAAGCGCAATGGCCTCAAGTTGTGCTGGGGAGGTTTAGTTTGGATATTAGGGGAAATTACTTCACTGGAAGGGTTATCAGTGATTGGAACAGCCTGCCCAGGAAAGTGGTGAGTCACCATGCCTGCAGGTATATAAAAGAAGTGCAGACGTGGTGCTTAGGGACGGGGCTTAGTTGTTGGACTTGGCAGTGCTGGGTTAATGGTTGGATTTGATGATCTCAAAGGTATTTTCCAGCCAAAAGGATTGTATGATTCTAAGAAAAAAAAAAAAAAAGAGTGCAAATATATGTATTCTAAACTTAAAAAGAACAATTTGGTTTTCAAAAAGTCAGTCCCTTCACCACAGCTGCACTAGCAGAGCAATCTACCTCTAGAGAAGGATCTGTAGGCAGCCTCACTGCCATTCAGTCAGGATTCTCTCTGACTTCCACATTTTGTCTCATAACATTAAGTTACTAAAACAACTTGTCATTCTGATGGCATTATAGACAGCATTTGAACTGTACACTGAAGGCTGAGGAGTTGCCTTTACTGCTTTCTTCCTTGGTATGCCACATCTGCTTACAGCCATAACCTCACAAGCCCCATCACTGCTGAACCTCTGAGGTATTAGTGCCGACCGCGCAGCGGGCGGCTGAAAGCAAAGAGGGCATGGCTTCGAGACAAATAAAAGGTGGATATCCGGGTATAAGCACGTAAGAGGAATCTTAAGCATGTAAGGAGACTCATAGGACTGAACGGAAATTATCTGAGTCATGAACAGTCATTCAAACAGCTTTTCAGAAGCGAGGTATCGCTACACTGAAATCGCAACGCAGTGAGATGCTGAAAAGTAAGATAAAGTCTGAAAAACAGGGCTTTGGAGGCGTTTCAGTAACATTTAGAAGCACAATTCAGGTGCTGTTTATAGCTATGTAATAAAATATTTGGCAATGATACTGAGGTCAAATTTTGTTGTAGTATTTTCATATTTGTTTTCTAGAATGTCTCATCAGGTCTTCAGGAGAGAAAAGCTCTAACTTTCCTAACCATTTACACTACAAACTTGCATCGATTTGTAGGCCAGAAATGGCGTACTGGTACGTTGTAAGAAAAAAAACACAAAGCGTTTTGAAAAGTTGAACTTGTGGGAAATAGGGAGGAAAGGACTATCTGTATATTTTCCCTTCTTTTGTGGTTTCCCTTTATTTCAGCTTGTCCTGGTTCACCCCCAGCCACAGCTGAGCACCACGCAGCTGCTCCCTCACCCCCACCCTTCGGCGGGATGGGGGGGAGAGTGGGAGAAACAAAGGCAAAGCCTGGGGTTGAGATGAGGACCCTTTAATGGGACAGCAAAGGGAGAGGGAAACAAGAACTTGCAATGGGATGTACAGAACGGGTAGTAACACGGGGAGAAACTTACCGATCCAAGGAGACCAGAGCTCAACCCACACCCAGCCCGTTGCAGAGCAGCGCCGGCACCCCTGTCCCCGGCCAGCCCCCTGTTATGGGGACCATGACGGCACATGGTATGGAATAGCCCTGGCCAGCTCAGCTCACTTGGCCTGACTCTTTTCTGAAAATTATCCTAGCCAAAGCCAGGACAGCAGTCCTTTAAGGTACTCCCAGAAAAGAAGCGTTACAGTACACTGAATCATAAATCTGGGAGGTTTAAAGCAGTCTTATTAATGCTAATGACAAGAATGAGGCCAATCTTGGGAAAAGTTATTTCTTTATGGATTTCCTCCCTCCAGCAAGCATCAAGTATGGAATTCCAAGAGGAGGTCCAAACAGGTCTTTTGAGTCCCGTGAGCAGTGCTGCGTTGGGTTTACGTGTCCTGGTTTTGGCAGCGGGGGCTGCAGGAGTGTCTCTGTGAGAGGAGATCAGGGGTTGCCTCGTGTCAGACACAGCCAGTTCCTGCTGATTCCAGCCAGTGTTCGCTGGCTCCACAACACGCCCATCACGGGACAAAGCTCAGTCCATCAGCAAAGCTGGTGGTGCCTCTGAAAAAACAATATTGAAGAAAGGGGAAAATGCTGCACAGGCAGTGAGGAGCGAGGAAGAAAAAGTGTGAGAAACAGCCCTGTGAGCACCAAGGTGAGGGAGAAGAAGCAGGGGGAGAAAGGGCTGCAGGTGCTGGAGGAGACAGCTGAGGAAAAAAGTAAACAGAAACAGAAGCAGCAGCCTGACAGCTTGACAAACACATAAATAATTAAAGAAGCGCTTAAGGAAACATCCTTCCTTCCTCTCCTCCAGACTTCAGTCAAACAGCTTTCCTGCCCCTTTTCCACCCTCAGCTTTCTGTGGTTTTTCCTCACGTCATAGTTACTTTGGTGAGGCAAAAAGTGGTGCAGGAAGCTGGAATCAGTGGATAACGGTTTTTCTTTTCTGCCACACCTTGTTTCTTATTAATTTTCCTACTGATCCGTACTTGTTACTCGTTTCCTTTACTTCAGCATGGGTCCCATCACCCACAGCTGCAGTGTCTCAGTTGTCCCTGCCCTGTTATGCAGTATCTTCTCCCAAGAGCACATCTCCAGATGTGTCCCCAACAGAGTCCCATTCCATGTGTGTCCCCATTCATCCTAACATCTCTCTTCCATGCCTCCTACCCCCAGAGTGGCTGCCACTCTTAACACACGTGAGCACAGACCCCTCGTGCCCCGATGACTGGTTAGAATTCTGGCACAGAGTAGGGTTTTTACACCAGCTTCAGAGTCAGCAGCAACAGACTGTGAGCAGCAAAGGGTGGTTCATGGTGTCCTGCCACGTAGGGCACCCTGCAGCCCTGAGACCAAATCCGCATGTACAAGGTGTGGCAGTTCCTGTGTGTAAGCTGCCTGTACCACCTTCTCAGGTGACATGGAAGGAGGTACCAAGCAAGGAGAGCATCACCCCATTCTGTGACTTAGTGCAGTCGGAAGCATTGCCACTATCAGCCAACGTGAAGCACCCTGGCAGGGTACAGAGGACAGAAGGATTGAAGGTAAAGGAGGACAGGGAGGTGTGAAAGGTAAGAATTCTTGCAAGGGAAGTCTGAGAAACCTAAATTCTCTTTTCTGTATGTTCTGTATTTATTTTCACTGATGGCATTCCAGGGTCTTTGGGGACTTACATTCTGCTGTTTCTTCAGAGACATCTGTCAGTGTGAACTCCCACAAACTCCTGAGACACTGTTCCATCTTGGAATGGCTATCCCATCTTTTCTTTGATGAGTTTTGAAGTCCTTCTCATGAGGGCTCTCTCTTGCTATTTGTTTGATCCTTGCTCAGCATGATGTGTTTAGAGACTTGGCTGAAATCTTTGTTAGAGCAATAATGACAGTCACCTTTCACTATCTATGGGATTATCCACATCCCCAACTCCTGGCACAGCGCTACATCCCCTGACCAGGGACATCATAAAAAATACTTGCATTATGCCTGGAAATCTCACCTGCTGCTGTTTAATACTCTCTGCACACAGAATATAATTTAATCCATATATGTTATATTAATTACATTTTCACTGTATCGTTTACATCTATTGTACTGGATAACTGAAGTATGACCAGCATAAGTTTAAAATGAGCATTTGTAAAACAAAGTACTATAAATTAAACTTTTTTAAAGGTTTAGAAAAATTAATTCCCCAAAATGTCAATGTATTTTATTCATAATTACATTTTTATGGAAAAAATAAATAAAATAAATCAAAATAAAAATAATTTTTTATTTCATGTTAAAAGCAAGCCTGATCATGTTGAGAAAAAAATATACTAGAGGAACGTCAGCAGAGATCAAAGAGGATCAATCACCCTTGAAAGGTAAACTGAAAGAAAAGATATGGAACCTAAGGCAAACAGTGACCTTAAAAAGCCAGAAATGCCAAATCCTTGCATGAAAATGTTCATGCCCTCGTAGCTGTTTTGTGACAACTACCCAAAGAATCATTTTATCCAGTGAAGTTGGTGAAAAGTGAATTTCTGAAGTAGAACTTCTACTTTTTATCACAAGATAAAACAAAAATAGAGGTGAACATGTTGTGAAATATCTGTACCAGCTGCTTTTTCAAGCTGAAACATTTAATCTGTTCTTCCTGTTAATACTTTGCAATGCTATCATTTATCATATTTTCATCCTGAATTCTGCCATCTTGAAGCATTTTTCAAATGGCAGTGCTTAGGAAAACTGTAACTGACCATTGTAGAAAATGGTTTCTTTGAAAATTAGGTTTTGCAACCACATGGAAGGGAACATTATGCAATTAAACAATCAGAACTTCTTTTGTTTGTTTTTCATTTTCCTGCAAGTGAAACAGAAGGCTCCTGCAAAATATTGAAGCTGTTGTCAGAATTATTTTCCTAAACATCTTGGGATTGTGCACTTCACCTCATTTCTAGCTTTGATGTTTATGTAAGAAATACTCCTTGGAAAAACCTCATAAGACAAAATAGACCTTAGTCTCATTCTAGATTCTTGAGGTATGTTACAGAATGCAGTAGAGAAGTGTACCCCTCCTACAGCATAATTTGAAATAAATTATGTAGTAAATTTCTTTACTGAAGTTTTTGACTCTCAGGAAGTCCTTGAACTAAACAAGAGCTAAAAAAATCCAGTATCTGCATTAAAAAATATTTCTGCATATTGATGATAACCATACCCCTATAATGTTTTTACCATGTGGATTTTCTCTCTTTACATAACCATTTTCTTTTTTCCTGTTTATAGTTGCACTAATGTAATTTTACTTTCATCCTAAGGTGAGTTCCAGGAAATTTTTTGAAAGGGGAAAAAAAAAGCAATTTTAGTGGTATATATTCAAAACAGACCTGGTGAATCCAGTATTACCTATAACCTATACGCATCATTGATTAAATATACCACATTCTAATGAAACATGAGAGCGAAAATCAAAGACTCATTGCAGTCTTTCCATCAGTAAACCAAGAGTCAACACATACCAGGAAAATCGTGTTATCTCTTCTTATGGAAGGTTTAGAGGTGTTATACTTTTTAATGGTGAGCTCAGATAAATGGAATGCTATACCTTGTCCTCTGTATAAAAGATTTTAAACCAAAATGAATATGTCCTTAAGTTTTTTAACTCTATATCTTCTGAGAAACAGAACAATATTGAGATCTAGAAGACTGAGTTTTTGATTCTTTTTAGAGGTTCCTAAAGAGTATTTATTGCATTTGCTTAAGTTATAGGATCTAGTCCACGAGTTTTAGGCAAGCACTGAAACTCCCGAGCCTATTCAGGCACTAGCAAATCTGATCACACACAGAAGTACTTAAATTTGTTTTAGTTCATCTTCAGAGCTTAAGTTGTGTTGTGGATTTGATGCTTAGAAGTGAAAAGGTAACCTTCCAATGTAAAAAGGCTATAAACAAATGCAGATCCTTTTTCCATAAGCTGGAGAGAGTGCAGTAATGGCTCTCCATAACTTTGCCCACCAGTATTTAATTGAAATTAAGATTCTGTTTAGTGTTAAAAGTTCTGCTTAAGTCATGTGTGCAAATGTATTTCTAACAATGCAAAAAACTAAAAAAAAATCGGTAAAATGAAACATGCCTATAAAAATTTCTGACTTGATGAGAAATTTAATTTGGTGTTTGATATTTTGGGAAGGATTGTGTATAAAGTTTTAGATTAAAAATAATAGAGAAAACATCAATATTATTTTTAATTGAATATTGAAAGTTCAGAATTTTTACTTAATTTTTGTGACATCAAAGAGATTTTTGCAGGGTTTTAAGCGTAAACTTTAGTAAAATCAAAATGAGTTAACGGAGTATCTTGATATTTTCAAATTTTCTATCCCTGATTAGTGACAATAATATAATATAAACATTTAGCTCTGTTGCGTTGGGAAGTAGTTTATGGGACAGTGAGTGGTAAGTTTCCTACCCAAGCAGCTAGGAGGATGTTGTTTTATACATGCTTTGAATAAGAAAGTTTTAATCAGTCATTCAAAAATGTCTAATTAACGTCGAATTTTGTTCTAGGCTATGCAATTACATAATAGGTGGTTGTACTCTTAATTTGTGCTGCAGGAGTGAAATTATGTCAATACTGAGAATATTTGCTAGCTAGATATTTATAACTTTTAAAAATTTATCAGTATAGCTTATAGTGAATATATCAGTATAGATTAAATAAGTCTATGTTTTACTTTTTAATACTAGACTATATTAGAGAGAAATAAATGACGTAATTACCTTTAAATGTATTTTGAAATGAAAAGCTGATGATAGGATTCATTGTTCCCAGTGGAACATGTGCTTTATACTTTATTTGATCATTTATATTGAAAGTCAAAATTAGAACAGTAACAAAAAAGAGCACTAACTCTTAGAGTGTTAATTAAAATGTACCGACTGAACAGATCTTCCTTCATTTTCACCTTGTTAAGGCAAAATGTTCGTTACCCATTAGTCTTTCCAAACAGAACTACTGGTAATGGTTAGTAGGCTGGCATGTGAAGTATCATGTGGTAAATTACATAACTACACAAATAAATTACATATCATACTAGATTATGTCTATTTGTTCAATTGAGTCAATGGTTCATGTTTTAATGTAATTTTGTATGTACACTTGTGACTTCAGGATTTGGTGACTTGCTTGTATTGCTGTCAATATTTGGATGTTTAAAGGAATGTTTATTTAAGCTGATACAGAGAACTTAATAAAATGGACTTTTGTTTGCATTTGTTCGTATTTTAGGAAACTAACATTTTTCGAACAGACATATTAACAAAACAAGACAAAAAAGATTTAAAAGAATATAATTAAGAATAAATAAAGCTTAAAACTAATGGAAGATGTAAAGGGAACAAGACTTTAGCACATTCAGGACCAGATCCTGGTGGGGTCTGTTAGATATATTAAGAAAAGAATCAAACCCTTAAAATGTTTTTCTGGTTCTAAACATTGGAATTAGAGATAGGGGGTCTTAATTAAAATGTGGGAGGTTTTTAATTCATCATGTTCTTTCAGATTATCAATTTTTTTCAGTTGAAATATTATTCATATTAAAGTTTTGAATCAAACCCTGGTTTATGATAGACCAGGTTTAAAACCCACATGTCATAGAATCATAGAATCATAGAATCATTAGGGTTAGAAGAGACCTCAAGGATCATCCAGTCCAACCATCCCCCCACCACCTATTCCCCACCAAACCATGTCCCTAAGTACGACATCCAACCTTTCCTTAAACACCCCCAGGGACAGGGACTCCCCCACCTCCCTGGACAACCTGTTCCCATACCCGACCACCCTTTCCCAGAAGAAATTTCTCCTCATCTCCAACCTAAACCTCCCCTGGTACAACTTGTAGCCGTTCCCCCTAGTCCTGTCACTAGTTATCTGTGAGAAGAGGCCGACCCCCAGCTCGCCACAACTTCCTTTCAGGTAGTTGTAGAGGGCAACAAGGTCTGCCCTGAGCCTCCTCTTCTCCAGACTAAACAGTCCCAGTTCCTTCAGCTGCTCCCCATAAGACCTGTGCTCCAGCCCCTTCACCAGCTTCGTTGCCCTTCTCTGGACACACTCCAGGGTCTTTCCCATCACCATACATAGATTACACAGGCCATAGATTACACAGGCCAAATGTAGAGAATTCCCTGTAGACAGAAATGTCTCAAATTAGGATTCAAAGTCTAGGGAAGAGACTAGAAAATACAGTTAAGGAACCAAATCACTTTCAAGCAGTTACAGTGCATTATTATTCAGTGCCATGCCATGGCAGAACAGACTGCTTGATTCTTCTTTTTAAAAACCAAATATTTCTAAGTTTCCAAACCCAATGCTTCTCAAAATGAATATGACATGCTATCTCAATACAATGAAGTAACATGAGCAGAATGGCTTGGTGCCATTCTGGGAACAGGCTCATGTGCCAGACTCCAGGTGCCATGTGCAAAGCCGGGCTGATCTGATGCCTGATTGCAGGAAGTGAAGGAAGGGATTACCTAGTGACAGACCCCTACCACGGATGTTGCTGTTTGCATGAAGGAAAGAGAAGAGATGGCTAGGGACATGGATTTATGGATTGTTACTTTTTTTGTTCAATGTTGTTCCCATGTGATATATAGCTGGGGATCTGCCATGGGAAATAAACCAGACAAGTTAGAGACATGCACACATCTGCAGGGTTATGATCTTACTTGCATCACGAGGATATGGTGGGATGTCTCATATGACTGGATTGTTGGAATGGAAAGATACAGGCTTTTCAGGAAAGACAGGCAGCTTTGTAGTACTTTTAAAGATCAGACAGTTTCAAAAAACATTTCATGAGATACAGGTAAGTATTAATATATATTGTCAAATTTGATCCTAAGAGTCTTTTTCACTTTCAAAATTATTTTTTAAGTTTCTCAGATACATAAGATTTGTCTTCGAAGAACTATTACACTATAAATATTTATTTGGTTTGATAGTTATTTGGTTTGATAGCTGAAACAAAACAATCAAGCAAACAGTTTTTGTTCCGTCTGAACCATTGGTTCATTTACTCATTTACATATAGCTCTGTAATTTGTTATTCTGACTTTTTTGTAGAATATATTTATGTTACTTTTCTGTTGCAGTAATACTTTTGTGTGATGTCTTGCTGTTGTCATCCTTTTGTTTCTGTAATGCAGAGGGAGTAAGTTGTAAAAACTACCTTTTTTCACTTGTAATTATGTCACAACGTTAATGTTGGTATATTGTTGGCACTTTACATTTCTTGACATGTGGGATTTTGAAGGGTTTTAATCAGAAAAGGAAGTAATGAATTTTGAATTTTGAAGTTGTTGGTTGTCTACAACAGCTAGGTATGCCCAATGGGATCCTGCCTTGCACCAGTCTATTGAGTTCATGTGGCAAGGTTTTGGTAGTCGGGGTGGACACATGAAGCAGGAGTGGCTTCTATGAAGAGATGCCAGAAATTGTCCCCATGTCTGACAGAGCTAGTTCCAGCTGGCTCCAAGATAAATCCATCGCTGGCCAAAGCTGAGCCAATCAGTGATGTTGGTAGGGACAGTATTAGAGTGTATTCACCAACAATATGTGCAGTTTTGTAGGATCACAGGATAGCTGAGGTTGGAAGCTGCTTCTGGAGATCATCTAGTGCAGTCATGGCTCAGATGAGAAGATTGCTGAGGACCGTGTTCAGCTGGGTTTTAAATATCTCCATCAATACAAATTGATGGAAATTCCACAATCTCTCTGGGCACTTATTTACTCATGACCAATGCTTTAACTTTCGTAAGGCTACTACTGAGGAATCTGTTTCTACTTTGCACCTCCCCTCCTGCCCCTGCCCTCCACTCTCATCTAGAGTGCAGGCTTTCAAAGAAGACAAAGGCTACAGTGATTTTTTCCTGTAGACATTCAGAGAAGAACCCTTCTTTCTCTTTCCACATAAGAAATTCCTTATGAGTCAAAAAGAACAAAATACTTGTTGACAATTACATGTATCAGAAGAAAGGGCTACAATAAGGGTTGTAAGTGATTTCACAACTATCACTTGATGATAAAAGCCTCTTAATACAGGAATTATTAAAACAATTTGGAAAGGACTTTAGGGATCTTCTTATCCACCTCTGCCTCAGTCTGTATCATCTAAATCTAAACCACTCCTGAAAGTTATTTTTTTAAAGTTAGTTAAAGTTCACTTTTTACTAGGATCAAAAGGATAGATGCAATAAAGAAAAGATTAGTGCATTTTGACATTAGTTGTTTTGAAATTGTATGGAACTGGCGGATTTCATCTGAGATAATAAAAAATTGGTTGAAGAGCAACACAGTACTTTGCAGAGAGTTCTGAGGAGAGCAGTGAGAGTAATTATAGCTAAAAGAAATGTGTTTTAAGAGGGCTGATTGGAAGAGTTAGGGCAGAATAGCCTTACAAAGAATATGAGAAGTAGGCAGGAAGCTGTTGCAAAACATGTCTATATCCATACTGGATTGTAGCAGAATCAGAGCTCTTAAACTAGATGATGAAATAAAGACATTAGAGAAAACTGTCTAGTGGGAAGAATGGGTAGATGTTGGGAGATGATTGATGAGTGGAGTCTCTGTTATCTTTAAGATTGTTTCATGAGGCAGAATTTCTACAGGAGCTCTTGATACTCTTTCTAGGTCTGCCTGTTGGAAATTCTGGGGAAGATTCAGCAAGAGCCTTTGGCAGTCTACTGTAAATCGAATGGTATTCATTCTCATACATGAACTTATGGAGTTTACATGTCCAAGGTTACACTTGGAGATGTGTTCTCAGATGTATTCTGGGATGCACAAGATATTCTGGGCATTAGTCCCATGTCATATTCACATGTGCTCTCTTAGTTTTCCGTAAGATCAGTTCATAGGACAATATTTCTGTCTCTTTATACAATAAAGGTATCAGTTTCCTGACATAAACCAGAACTAGCTAAGGAGCTTCCACCGCACAATAAAGAAAAGATGAGAAGAAATGGTTAACTTACAGGGAGTTTTTGCCTTGCTGAGAATGATTGCAATGCAAAGCAGGTTCTGGATGGAAAAAAAGTTTGTGCACTACTGCCCAGTACTATGGGCCCCATATTGGCTGAATACTACTGCAGTCCCACTGCACTGCAAAGGCATGCATAACTTTAGAAGAGCTATGCAGGGTTTATAGGTCCTTTGTGTTACTGGCATGATTTAAAGTAATACTAAGGAAGGGTAAAATCTGTAAGAGACAATGTTTTCTCTGGGTGTCAGAGACCTTTTAGGTCAATAAATTAATACTGTTTCTAGCCAAATTACCTGATTCATTTGAGTAACAGTAGTACGCTTTCTATAAATCATTGACAATTTTTGTTCAGCATTTTTTAATCTTTGTAAAAGTTCCTTCTCTTTTTTAAGTTACTTTGTCAAAATACATTTTTCTTTTTTTTTATTTCTAGAACTGGATCATCTGTTTTCTCTCTTAATATTTCTTATCAGCCCTTATGCACTGTCTTCAACAGGTACATAAGCAAACGCATGCATGCTCATATAGTTAGGTATGCACCATAACATCATCTATCTTTAAAACATTGCTTAGGTAAGGTTTTACAAATTGCCCTCTTTATTCAGGGAAACTAATAGGCCTAAATTAATCTTCATTAAGCTAATTTCTGAAACCCAATATAATAACTTGGTATGATATTTATGCCTTTGCAAATCTGAAGTACAGCACTGGAAGAAAGTGCAGTACACTTAAGAATCTACATTTTATGAATGTAATAGTTGCCTCTGACTTATGTTTTTTTTCCCAGTAATTAATGCCTTACACTCATCTTCATGTATTCTCCATTTTGTGCATTAGGTTCGCTGCCTTTCCTCACATTTTGTAGACCTCTTCCATTTTATTTCATTTAACTAATATTCTTGCTTTATTTTTTACTACAACATACAGAGGCATACTTGCAGTCTGCCAAAGCGCTGTGACACAATGGTCTCCTCTCCCCTTATTCCCCAGCTAAGGTGGGCAATCTAACAATTTCTACTTCTGCTTTTAATTATTAAATTGCATTCCCAAGTTTTGCATTGTATGTTGTAGGGCCTAACACAGGATCTGTGTGATGTAAACTACCAGCAAAAAGAGGTAGATTTTGATAATTCTGGATTATATACCAGCTAATTCACATTTTCATAGTGGTATCAGTGTAAAAACATTATACTCCTTAATATACTTAAATATTTGTACTACTAAATTGTCTAATACTTCCATGATACTTGCTATGCTTTTTGGTATTTCCTCAGCCTAAGTGATCTTCTTACTATATGCATTTTCATTTTTATGGAGTGTCTAAATAGTCATACTTGAATAAATAATTTTATTTTTTTGAGCAATCTGTTATGTCTTCAGCTTAAAATATTTACTGCCCTTCATTTAGTGTTTTAAAAGATTTTAGCTTGAAGAGCAATTTTGCAGTTGTCAGGCTTCTCCTGAGTGGAGACTGGATGGCTAGAGGAAACGATGCCAGACTTCTGCTATTGCCTTAAACACAGCATTTCTCACCCCTGCAGAAGCTGTGCTTTCATTGACCATTGTTCTCCATGACATTTTTAAGGCATTCTTTTTCTCCCTAAATATTATCTCTTTTTTTTTTTTTTTTTAAATATTTTAAAGTCATGAGCTTATCCACTCCTTCTGTTCAGATTCCTTCTCTAAATTTTAGAGACCAACATTTCTGTTCTTTCATACATTAAGTTGTAAGATTGCTGTGCAAAATATTTCCATGGATTTTACAATGACTGTCCTGCAAAACCCAACTCATGTTCACTTTTAAGCGTGCTATTAAGCCAGCTATTGCTATTTAAGCCAATCTTACAACATGCAGATGCCTCAGTTTAGCTGTGGAGACACCAATTTACACGGAGGCCTTTCAGTCTCTCACAGTTTAAAGTAGGAATGCAAGATCAGTTTTAAATTTGACAGAAAGCCAGTGCAAAGCAAGATCAGGAGCTGCAGCTAGAAGGGTAAATAAGCTAATTTATTTTCAGTTAAAAAATTATTAGCACGAATTCTTCTGAATAAAATACACAGTACATACTGATTCGTGCTTCCAATTCACCAATACACTACTGTGTCCCAGCACATTAACTATCATTCCAATATAGAATATACAGTTTTTACATTTTCAATGTTTATACAATATTTATTTGTAGTTCTGTCCGCCCATTTATCTCAAAAGCAATGGAAGGATGAAACAGAACAACAACAAAAAAAATTTCTATGCAGGAAAGGGGAAAAAGCATTTGTGTATGATCAAATAATCTGCTACAGCACAGCATACAAAATCAGATTTTTACTTCCAGCCTGATGGCTTTAATTTTTGGATTAACTTCATGCAAATGTAATAAAATATGTCCCTGAAAGATTGCAAATCTAACAGATTACATAAAATACCCTAACTGATTAATTTGAATTATAGTCAAAATTCAGTAGGCAACAACAATAAGACTACAAACTACACTCATCGAGGCACTGAAAAAAATAGAATCGATTATAGTGAGTACATGAATAAGTTCACAATATTTATTCTAAGTACCTAAAAACCCAAACACTGTATAACTACAAAGACACAAAATTAATAACTTCAGGGAAATATTCAAGTATTCAGACTTCATCTTCAATAACGTTTTTCACCAAAAACTTGTGCTTTTGCTGATGTAATATGTTCAGTCTTTCATTCCCCTGCAGTCTTGCCTTGAGTCAAACCCTGAGATTTAAAATATTAAAGTTTTACTTTGGGGGTTTTTTCCTGCCTCTATTCCTACAGGTTGCAGTCTTTATTGTTTTGCAGGTTACATTTTTAATCTTTTCACTACAATTATGTTGGTTATTTTTTCTTTTTATCTCTTCTTTGAACTTCCCATAAGAATAAGATATCCTAGCGCAACTGCAATTAAACTAGTGATTTTGCTTGACAGGGTGTAAATGACCACACTCCTACCATTTATGCTGGAGCGTGTCTAGAAAAGAACAAAGCAGCTGGTGAAGGGTCTGGAGAGCAAGTTGTATGAGGAGCAGCTGAGGGAACTGGGATTGTTTAGTCTGGAGAAGAGGAAGCTAGGGAAGACCTTACTGCTTTCTACAGCTACCTGAAAGGAGGTTGTAGTGAGGTGGGTGGTGGTCTCTCTCCCAAGTAATAAGTGATAGGAAAAGAGCTAACAGCCTCAAGTTGCTCCAGGGGAGGTTCAGGTTGGAGATTAGGAAAAATTTCTTCCCTGACAGAGTGGTCAGGCATTGGACAGGCTGCCGAGGGGGGTGGCGGAGTCACCGTCCCTGGGGGCTGTTCAAAAAACATGTAGATGTGGCACTGCGGGACATGGGTTAGTAGACATGGTGGGATTGGGTTGATGGTTGGCCTTGATGATCCTAGAGGTCTTTTCCAGCCTTTAAGATTCTGTGATTCTATGGCAGGTTAACACTCTTGTATGAATCAAGCCAGGTGATAGGCACAAGAGATTCTGATAGACAGGTCCCGGGGTTGTACTGTAGCACTGGACAATCATCCTCATAATTCAGTTCAGCAGAGGTATAAAAGTGGTAAGATACATTATTGTACCAGTTGATGTTCTGGATAATTTGTTCAGATCATCTATGGAGGAAAGTGTATTTATAGTGACATATACATGAGGAACATAATTACTTATTTTAGGAAAGACAGTTACAGTAGAAGCATGATGTAATATTAAAGTCTGCATAACTCCCCTGTATTTCTTTATTCTTTAAAATCAGTTAGTGTAAGGTAAATCTCTTATTTTGTACACTGATTATTTTTAGTTGTTTGCTTTAGTATGTTTCTTTTTGTTCTGTGGGCAAGGATTTTGTTCTTCCTTAGCTTTGATCCCTAGAAACCAACTATGAGCTGAAGTCCATTTGTAGGGCAGTGAGAAGTTTGAATTGTCAATTCTGTGCTTGAACCCACTACATAGATAAATGTATTTTCTGTGCTAACAGACTGGCCTTTCCCTAACATACTAACAATCTTGATTTGGGTAGTTTCAAACAGGTCAGGAAAGTTACAGAAATTCTAAGGTTAAAATAGTACTAGTGACTCACACTGCCAGCATTGCTAATGGAAAAAAAATAATTTAATAATGTTTACATTGATAACTTAATGAGCAAGAAATTGCAAAATTAATTTAGCACTAAAAACCTCATTAAAATTAAGACATTTAAAAATACATCTCCAGAAGAAGCTATGACTCAGAGTGTGGGAGAAGGCAACCGTTTAGTATTTCTGTGAACTCTGACTGCATCTAGCATAACCAACCGCAGTTCCCAGGAGAAAGGCAAATGTTGAGACAGCTTAGTTGTGTTTCAGCAGCCATGCAATAAAAGTTACTTCTATATTCACAGAAAAGTGCCCATTCAAATGACTGACCCATCCTATTACTGAGAAAAATTGGCACACATTGCAAAGATTGGGCCTTTCAGTTTATTTACATTTCTTTGTATTTTAAAGTGAACTTATCTCTAGATGTTTGTTCACTGTGCAACTAAAATAATGTAATTTGTGCATTCTTTAGTCAATGCAGGCAAAAAGACTAAACAAAGTACTATGTTGTGTTGGTTGGCAACGAGATTATTAGTGGCAGATGTCTTTCTAATGGGTATAAAATTCAGGTAATAACATTCACCTGGGGCTTTGCTTTTTTTGATCTTTTTTGCTGAGATCTTTTCTGGGAAGATTCAGATACCAGTTTTCACCTCAAGGATGAAGCTTAATGAGCAGAAGTTCTTATGGTGAAGAGAACCTTAGTTCATGAACAGAGCTGTGAAACTTGTAAGACTCCTCCCAGAGTAAGGACAGGTTTTGTCATTTGTCAGACCTAGACTTGGTATTTCAAGGTCAAAGTATTTCTGCTTTCCAAATCACATACTCCTATATATTCAGTTTCCCCACTGTTTCAGCCCACAGGATTGCTGTCATCTGCTACTTAAGGATTCATATTAAAGGTCTTCCTAACTTGTGACTATAGTACTGTGGTAGATTGGCCTTCACGGGCCACTGGCTGCCCACCAAGCTGCTCTCTCACTCCTCAGCATGACAGGAGGTGAAAATAAGATAAAAAACTTGTAGGTCAAGATAAACGCACTTAAATGAAAGAAAAAAAGGCTACTCATGGAAGAAAAGAAAAAAAAAAATTCTCTATTTCCCATCAGCAAGCGCTGTCCAGCCAATTCCCAAGAAGTAAGGCCTCAGTACACATACTGGTTGATTTGGAAGACACATACCTTAACAAGAAGTGTCTCTCCCACTCCTCCTCCTTTCTCCTAGCTTTTATTGCTGACCATGACATCATATGGTATGTCCCCATAGTCAGTTTGGGTCAGCTGTCCTGGTTATGTCCTTTGACTTCTCCCAGCCTCTTGCCCACCCCTAGCCTACTAGCCTTTGTGGGGGCTGGTTTTGGAAAGCCAATCTAGATGCTGTGCGAGCGTTTCTTGAAAACAGCCGAAACATTGGTGTGTCTTCAACACTGTTCCCACAAAGTACAGCTCTACGAGGGCTGCTACAGGGAAAGTCAAAACCATCGCAGCCAGACCCAATACAGATGTTAGATACTGTCCTTTTCAATGTTCAGATTTAAAAAGTGATAATGATTGCAATAGTGTCAACAGTGATCACACCTAAAAATTAAAGCTTTAAATAAAAATTAGTCATTGAGAATACATAAATTGTATATAATAAAGGACCTTATATTTCCCGTCCTTCCAGTACAGCTTGTGAACATAATCTGTTCTCCTTATCTTGGGGGGCCTTTGGAAAGGACTCTGCTCCACTTCCCTGAGTAAATCACCTATAACAATAATAGGAAATTTCAAAAGTACTTCCTAATGATTATTAGAATGTCCTGGTTTTGGCCAGCATAGAGTTAACTTTCAGAAGGAGCCAGGCCAGATGAGCCAAGCTGGTCCGGGCTATTCCATACCCTGTGTTCTCATGCTTCCCATGACGGGCTGGGTGTGGGCTGGTCCAGGCTGGGTGTGACTGGTCTCTTGGGTCAGTCGTTGATTGGCTATTGCTCTCTTTGTTATATCATCTTTGTGTACATCCCATTATAAGTACTGCTGTTGTTTAGTTGTTTCCCTCTCCCTTCGCTGTCCCATTAAACGGTCGTTATCTCAACTCGAGGAAGCTTTCTGTTTGTTGTTCTCATTCTTCTCCCCATCTCACCAATGGGGGGGAGTGAGCGAGCGGGTGGGTGGTGCTCAGCTGGGGCTGGGGTTGAGTCACGACATAGAAAAATCTGTACTAAAAAAAAAAAACCACCACAACCCAAAACAGACAAAGGATGGAAAAATGCAAAGAAGGAATTTTACTGCTGCTGCTGTTCTCAGTATAATTGCTGCTAGGATACCACTGGAGACAGCAGGTATGCTACCTTGAAGTTCTTGCAGGGCAACTGTTTTCTAGGAAAACACAAGGAAAGAGGAATAACTGCCCCAGAGATGAAAATTGAGGGGGTCTATGCCAACTAGTTTTGAGAGAATTATCACTGTTAAACCATAAAAATAGGCATGGTACCAGCCTAAAATTAAAATGCTAGCAGAAGATGATGAAGAGTGTTTTAACACTGAAGCTGGAGTGACTTCAATGACTGATAAAGAACCTTTCATAATATAAGGCAAATTATGCAGGAAGACATGAGAATTAGCAGTTCTCTAATAGCAATTCAGTGGTGTTACCAGTTGGCAGCATGTCTTTCCAGATTAACATTAAACATCTCTAAAGAGAATCCTGTCAAAGTATGTCAGTCATATTTTTTTCATTAAACAATAAAAAGGCAAAAAATCTATCCAGGACTTAACTGTGGCCCTTCCGTTATTTCACAAAGCAAAAATACTTTGATTAATATTTGGTTATGCCATTTGGGTAATGACTGCCTTTTCTATGCCTCTATAGAAGGGTAATGCACAGAGATTGTATTTACTGTTGTATGACCTTATCTGTACCTTCTTTTTTATTCTTAAATATCAAAACACCAAAACTTAGGCGATGCTACTGGAACATGTAAGTCAGCTTTCTATACTTCTCTTGGACTGCTTAAAATAACTTCTGGGTAATAACAGCAATAGAAAAACAGTATGTGACTTAAAATTTAGAAATGAAATTAAACTAAGGACAAAAGCATATGATTCCTCCTGTTCACCTCTGGCTGTCTCACATAACACAGGATAAGAAGCTAAAAAACAGTGGTACAGGGTGAGACAGGAAGTTTATCTCTGACCTGGAAGATACACAAGACAGTCTTCGTACAAAGTGCCGGGTCCTGCGCTTTGGTCGCGACAACCCCAGGCAGTGCTACAGGTTTGGGGTGGAGTGGCTGGAGAGCTGCCTGGCAGAGAAGGACCTGGGGGTTCTGGTTGACAGCTGGCTCAACATGAGCCAGCAGTGTGCCCAGGTGGCTAAGAAAGCCAATGGCATCCTGGCCTGCATCAGGAATGGCGTGGCCAGCAGGAGTAGGGAAGTGATTGTCCCCCTGTGCTAGGCTCTGGTGAGGCCGCACCTGGAGTACTGTGTCCAGTTTTGGGCCCCTCAATACAAGAAGGACATTGAGCTGCTGGAGCGTGTCCAGAGAAAGACAACAAAGCTGGTGAAGGGGCTGGAGCACAGGTCGTATGAGAGGCGGCTGAGGGAACTGGGGTTGTTTAGTCTGAAGAAGAGGAGGCTCAGGGGAGACCTGATCGCTCTCTACAACTACCTGAAAGGAGGTTGTAGTGAGGAGGGTGTCAGTCTCTTCTCCCAAGTAACAAGCGACAGGACAAGAGGGAATGGCCTCATGTTGCATCAGGGGAGGTTTAGGTTGGATATTAGGAAAAACTTCTTCATGGAAAGAGTAGTGAGGTGTTGGAACAGACTGCCCAGAGAGGTGGTTGAATCACCGTCCCGGGAGACATTCAAAAAGCGTGTAGATGTGGCACTCCAGGACATGATCTAGTAGGTGTGGTGGTGTTAGGTTGACGATTGGACTTGATGATCTCAGAGGTCCTTTCCAACCTGAGTGATTCTATGATTCTATGAAAGGTGACATATACTCTGTTCTGCTGAAAAATATAACAAGTCAACAATTTTACAGCATTCATAGCAGCACACATACGAATTTTCCAAACCATTTCACCTATATGGACTTTCCAAAACATTTCGACTTTAGAGATGTCAGACATGCTACTGAGTTTTTTTCCTCTCTTAGTACAAGACAGTGCAATTATTCTATCAAATCAGATCACAAATGTGATCCACTGTATCTATGCGTCTGCCATGATCATTCTGAAACGCTGAAGTGATTTTTCTATTTTTATCAAGAATTACTTGTAACTGTACACAGTACCTGGGAAAGAACTAACTAACTGCACAAAATGGGACATGTAAAAATTTTTTAAATAAGACAAAATGACCTGTGAAATTCTGTCCTGTGACAGTGTGCAAAGGAAAAGACTGTAAGTGGAACTTTAAGTAAGTTCAGTATTATGAGCCTATCAACCTTTCCCTGTCTGTGGAGCAAGCCAGGTACTTCTGTGTACCCATTGCACACAGCACAGAAGACACGGCAGTTTACTCCTGTCCAGCAGAGAGCAAAACACTGGGGCGTTTATTTCTTTGTTGTCTTAGAAATACAGTCATGAGGAAATGAAACAATAAATAACATAGCATGACATTTAATTTTAAAACCCACATTTTTTTATTAAGACTCATTTTTTGTGCATTATCATGATTTTGAGATGTATGATTATAAAACATTTCTATTATTCATTCAACGTTAGTCTGAAAGATGCTCCAAGAGAACTGGGAGGAGGAGACCAGTAAGCTTGTGAGAAACACTACAAAACAGCAAAGGTATTGTGACACATTTCCAAACATATTTTCTCCATTTTTCAAGAGCACAACTTATATGAGAATAATTTAATTATAATGGCTATCTACAAATAAATTCTATGGTAGAAGCAAAAATTGACGCAAAGTTCTCATGCATACAGTACAGTACTTAAGCACTAACTCATCCACTTTTTTTTGGTGGACAACTTGCCACTTTTTGAACAGCAAATACATTTTGTCAGACACCAGCTGTTCCGACTAAACTCCTAAACAAAGGTATAATGATGATAGAATATATTCATAAAGGTATCCACGTTTCCGATAGGTTCCTCTGAGCTCTCCTCCACATGTTTTTCACAGCTGAAGTGATTATTGCCTTGCTGTTTGAAATAGCTCAATGAGCATATGAACAGTTGTAATCTGTTTCAGGGCTATTGATTACTTGCAACTTTAGCATTCGATAAAGGTGGTTAATATTTATTCAGCTTTTATACTGTACTTCTGCAATTAAGGTTAACTTCAAATTCTGCAATATAGGTCAGCATATCTTAAAATATCATATGATGTTTCAATAATATATTTTCAGAAAACCTACTTGTTCTCATATTTCCAGAAAATATGCACTTGTATTTCTGTCTTTTCTGTTGCTTTTAACATTTTATTAATCCTCAGTCAAAACGGAATTTAGATTAAAGTTATTGTTATTCATTTAGACCCCAATCCTGCACAGAAGCTTATGGAGCCATTGTGCTGCACAAGTAACTTTTAATATTTTTTTTTGGTTTTGTTTTTCTTTTTTTTTCAGAGAATACAGTGGTAATTATTCACATTTTAGGCAATTTAGAAATTTTTTTCGGATCATACCCTTGCACACTTCATCTTTAATGACAGTAGAGATTCCAGCAGAATATAAGAAGAAAAAACCCTTGCTATGAGGATATTGAAGCACTGGAGAAGGTTGCCAAGAGAGATTATACCGCATCCATCTTTGAAAGTTTTTGAGAGGCAAGTGCACACAGACCTGATCTGCCTTGTCTGACCACAGAGTAGAACCTGCTCTGAGCAGGAAGTTGGACCAGAGACTGCATCTCGCCAGACTTATCTTATGACTCAATTGACTCAGTTCGATGTTAGCTTACCATGATTTTGTGGACTGTTTTTTTTTCCAGATTTATTTTTAATCCTTCTTCTGAAAATATTGAGGTTTTTTTCTACACATTTTTGGCTCATAGTTCTTCCTGTCCTTTTTCTGTGGTTTAGCCTTGGCTAACAAAGTGCCCACCCAGGTGTTCCTTCCCTCTTCATTCTCAGTGGGACAGGGGAGAAAATAATGTGAGACAGCTTGTTGGAGATTGCTTACCAATTACCATTGTGGGCAAAACATACTCAATTTGGAGAAATTTAACTTAGTCTATTGAGAAATAAAACAGATTCAGATAGTGAGAAACAAGAAGACAAACATCTAAACACCTTTTCTCCCCCTTCGTACTCTCTCACCTTAGTGCTCATAGTGCTGTTTCTCATAATTATGTTTCTCATGCTTTTTTTTTTTTTTGTTCACTCCTCTGTCCATCCAGTGATCACTGTTTGTGGCACTCATCCAATCAGAAGGTAATTTTTGGGAGGCAGAAATTATTTTCCTCCCTCTTTGTAACCTTGCATTTGCAGTTCCAGTCATTTAGTAATTATTTAGATATAGCCATTCCAAGTCCATCTTTAAAACTGCACACTATTTTTGGCATTAAATTTAATGATTAATTTATATTGTCTGGGGAGTCTTCTTAAAAGATAAGATAAAAATTCCATAAAGGTAAAAAATTTATCTTTTACATACCTGTGAAAGACCTACTCACTTCCTGTCCCAAAGCTATGTTCTGCACAGGACAACACATCCGCATTTACCAGTAATATTACGCTTAAAATTGCATTTAAAGGCAAAAAGAAAACAGAATTTTAATACTTAACTTTGTTAGAACCACTGGACTCTTAGAAATGTAATCAAAAAATTATTATTAGTCAGTTGCAGACAAAGATTAAGAAGAAATGCAGAACATGCACAAAAAGTACCCATAACAATAATTCAGTTAATTATTTTTTTTAATGTGCATGCTTCCTAACCTTTTTCCTGCTGCTATGCCCACTCTTCAACTGTTCCTCTGTGTTCTGAAATACATGGTTTCTGTCTGGGGTGTCAGGGTAGGGGTTACAGTGATGCAAGTCCTACTCTGGAGAGAGTGTGCGAGAGAGAGTACTAGAAGGTTACTGTTAGGTGTCCCCAAAGCCTTCTCTTCCCCAGGCTGAAGAGTCCCTGTTCTGTCAGCCCTTTCTGATATAGATGTTCTTGGTGGTCCTCCACTGGACTTCCTTTTTTTTTTTTTTTTTCCTTCAGGGGCTGGAGTTGGGTGCAGTTTTTTAGCTGCAGTCCAAGAAGTACCAAGTAAAGGGAAATGAACACTTCCCTTGATCTACTGGCTGTGCTCCCATTGATACACTCCATAATGCTAGCACCACTGTCTCATGCTCAGCCTATGCTTCCCCACGACCCTCAGGTACTTTTCAGCAGAGCTTCTCCTGGCCAATATCCAGCAAGAAGTCACTATGGATCAGTCTGAGGACTATGCATTTGTCTTAATTGAATTTTATGAGGTTCCAGTTGGCCCATTCCTTCACTGTCTCAGGTCCTCACTCACGAGCTTATTGACTTGCTATACCCCTATGTCTTCCCAGATAAACAACCCTCCTTTGACTACTCTGACGACATGAAGCTGAGTGGTGATGTTGACACCAAAGAGGGAAGGGGTGCCATTCAGAGGTACCTGGACAGACTGGAGAAGTGGGCCCAAGTGAACCGAACGAGGTGAAACAAGTCCAAGTGCAAGGTGCTGCACCTGGGTCAGGGCAGTCTCAGACATGAGCACGGCCTGGGAGAAGAACACATTGAGAGCAGCCCTGAGGAGAGAGACTTGGGGGTTTTGGTAGACAAAAGGCTGGACATGAGCCAGCAGTGTGTGCTGGCAGTCCGGAAGGCCAATGGTGTCCTGGGGTACATCAAAAGAGTCGTCACAAGCAGGACGAGGGAGGGGTTTGTCCCCCCTCTACTCTGCCCTCCTGAGACCTCGCCTGGAGTACTGCATCCAGCTCTGGGGCCCCCAGCACAACAAAGATGTGGACTGGTTAGAGTGAGTCCAGAGGACTGGTCTTGGGCACAGGGCGAAGCCTTTTGTCTGACCCTTTTAAAACCCCGTGTGCCCTTCCCTGCCCACCATGGGCTGGGTTTGGTCACCCCTGAGCATGCTCAGTGTGTGTTCAGGAATGTTCCAGAATGTTCAGAAATGAGTCCACATGGGCTGTGGGGGTCTTGAGGGTCTCACTGCTCCCTCCCTTCGTGGCTGACCTAGTGATGGCCCCCCACAGGCACGCGTGAGCAGCAGAGGTCTTTGTCTGCATGCTGTGGGGATTGGTGCGAACGCTTCATGCCACCCTCTGTATCTATTGTTAATTTCAACTCTAGTTGAGCTTTGGCTTTCTAAACACTGTGCCTGTATGGCCAAGTAAAGTTTATAACATAGGTAATCACTGATGTATGGTGCAAGGAGAATTCTGAAGCTCCTTTTCAGTCTTCTGTGATTGTGCTTTCATAGTTGTATGTTACAGGGCACAGTGCAGAACTGAAAACATCCATAATGGTGACAGGCAGATTGGACAGCATCTCCCCTTTCTTGTGCCTCATAACTTCTGCCATCCTGGGCAGCAGTGGCAGCAGTATAATACTTCCTTTTTTCCCTTTACTGTATTTTTATATATTCCAGGTTACAGGATAGGTTAGACAGTACAAGAGTGAAATTGTGAATTGATTCTGCTACTAGGAAGGACACAGGACAAGGTCTCATAATCATGGATTTCCTCCTATGAGATTGGTAAAGGCACTAAACACAAGGCAAGACAAATTTAAACTAGCAAATTGTCTTAAAACTTAACTATACAAATTATTTAATTTAATTTCAAGAATAGATTAAAAGTTGAATTGCAATTATTTTTCTTTTTTAATTTATGATACATTTCATGAGTGATTTTCCACTCAAAGACATTCCACCTCAAAGCCCTGAAGAAAACTATTCTTAAAAGTGAAAGTGGAAACTTTGTTCTTAAGAACAGAAAGAATTCTGCTGATAGCTTATTCTAAAAGAAATGTTCAAGTAAGTAAAATACAACACATCAAAGAGAAAGTAATAAAATCCCTAAACAGGGAATGAATGACCTTTCACGCCTGGAGAAGCCTTTGCAACCAGCTAGGAAGACCTGCTTCCCTCAACCAGTTAAAGTTCATATAGTTGTGAATGCGCATACTTTTCAAAGGCCTTGACTTTGAAAGAAACCAAGAAAAATGGCACTTAATGTAACTGCTGTGAGATGCTTCTCACCTTTCCCTAAATAACTTAAGTCCATATCTGTGTGCATCAATCCATTATTTATTGTGGCAACTTCTTTAGTGAGAATATTTTAATAGGTGGGAATGAATATCTGTACTATGTTGGGTTTTTCTTGCTAATGTACCAAAAAAACCCCTCCATGTAGCCATGTGTAAGAAAGGGACTTGAAAGAATAGGTAAAATAAGAGTATGCAGTCTGAAACATAGCTGTCAAAATGTGGCCCAGTGAAGATCTAAAGGAGGTAGATTTAGCAGAAGTCAAGTCACAGGGCAGTGACTGGCTTGCAGATGTGGAGAAAAAGGCCTCATCTTATAGCTGTAACACCTCCTTCAGAAGTAAGTATGCCACGCCTTTAATGTTCTAATATTTGCCATGAGGAACCTTTTCTGAATCATAGAACTCTCAGGGTTATCTTACACCCGCTTTACAGAAATGGTGTAAGACTTCTTTATACACAATTTTCCTTTCAGTTCAAATAGCAACAAGAAGAAGAAAAAGGCACCTTAAAGAAGCCTCCGTCTAAATTTTCCTACTTACGTTGTGCTAAAATAGGGTCTTAGATCTCCACAGTGGAAGGTGTACAACTGCGTTCTCTGTATCCTGTCCTCAGTGCTTTGTCTGACCATCTCCTTGATTGCATTGACATCTATCATACCTTCTGTTAAATCACTGAAAACACAAAAACTATTAATAACCATATATTACCTATGATACCCTACCATAACCTTTTTCCTTTTCTTTTGATGGTACCTTGCTGTTGGACCATCTTACATTTAAACTGCACTCTTGAAGCTTTGGAGCAGAGCTAGTAAGGTATAGGACACATTATTTTTGCTCAGTACTGAATTATAATTTACAAAGCTTCATTAATGAACAGATCTTTAGAAGCAGATGATGAAAGCCATAGGTGAATTCTCATCTGAAGTGTCTGAAATTCTATTTTGGAGGATATAGAAGTAGTATCATTAATTTCCATTGTTTCATCACTCCGGCACTACTCATTGTTTAGTCTGGGAAGTACAAAAATTGCTAAGGGTGAAGAATGAACAAATGAATGAGTGCTTATCCTAAACATAACAGAATAATATTTTTATTTCTTCTATATTTTGTTGATAGTATGGGACTCCAGTCATTCAATAGGAACATCTTGTTTGTCTACATCTAAAAACAAGACGTTCATATATCAATTTTCCTTTGCTTCCTACAGAATATAGATTGTATACATTATTTTATATGTATTAATATACTAGATCCATTTTTTTAATTGATGTAGTTAGTTTTTTTCAAGTTCCAAGTATCACAAAATAATCTGGGGTGAGGTAGCTGCTAGGAAAAAAACATATTCCTCACTGACGTATCTTAGTGTTAACTAAACAGGGTAGGAATAGTGGACGGATAGTAGCTTATATTGTAAGTTTTATATTCTTTGAAACTCACATGCTTAACATTTACACAAATCAAGGTCTTTGTCCCTCCAATCCAGTTTGGGTAGGCACTATGAACCCAGAGGAACAGGACGGTCCTTCTGACCACTCAGTGTGTCTGCACCCCGACTGGTGGTTCAGCATTTAAACTATGGTTTCCTCCAAGGACAGCATTCAACATGGAGCGTATGAAGTTCCTCCTCAAGGAGTTAAAGTCTTAAATATTAATAGCTTTTTAAAATTGGATTGTCAACATAAACTGTCAGCAGCCTTGATAGTCATGTAGCTTCTCTCTCTGACTTTCCCCCTGTCAAAATCCATTTAGCATTTGTCACTTGGGTTACTATTGCTTCCTGGCCTCCTAGACCAATTGTTTCATTAGAACGTCAAATTATCAGCAGTTATATCTGTGCTTTTTTGTCTCTTTCCCACACATACCGGAGTAACCTGAACAGAGCAGGGCATATGTAGCCCAGGTCTCAATGACCACTGCTGTCAGGTGGGTCTTCCCCATGAGAGTTATCAGTCCTCCTAGAAAGATGCTTGCACAAATATTTATTCCTATTTGTTTTTCTCCACACAAACAAGAGTAATCTTGTTAAATTAGAGCTCATGTTATCGAGGTCATATTTTATCTGAGCAGGTTCAGTTAAGCATCACCCATGACATAAGTGGCTGTTCTTTGAGTAGGAGAAAAATACCCCAAGAGTACAAGACAACAAATGTGGGCTGTTATACTTAAATATACCGTGTTTGCATTATATGTAAATTCATCATTTTATTTAATTAACGTTGCTCTTTTCATGGCCTATCATCAGAACCACCAAATACATAGTTGATTTGCTATAGTTACTGACCTAGCTGATGTAGACCTACCATAAGATGACCTTGTTTACATAAGCCTGTATGTAATTTCTCTTCCAAAGTTTGGCTGCTATGAGTCTCACAAATAAGAAATATACCAGTGAGCCTACATAACAAGAAGCAAAACTGTTCTTCCTTGTTGTGGGTTAACCCTGGTAGGCAGCTAAGCATCACACAGTCTCTCACTCAGTCCTCCAAGAATGGAAAGGGGGAATCGGAAGGGTAAAAGTGAGAAAACTCATGGATTGAAATAAAGTCAGTTAGATAGATAGAGAAAAAATGCAAAAGCAAAAGCTGCGTGCACAAGTAAAACAAGGCATTAATTTACTACCTCTCACCAGGCAAGCCTTCAGCCATCTCCAGGAAAAGCAGGGCTTCATCATGTGTAACTGGAAGACAAATTAGGAAGACAAATGCCATGACACCGAATGTACTCCCTTCCTCCTTCTTTCTTCACCTTTCATTGCTGATCATGATGTCATATGGTATGGAATACCCCTTTGGTCACTGAGGGTTCAGCTGTCCCAGCTGTGTCTCCTCCCAGCTTCTTGTCCACCACCAGCTTGCTTGCTGACAGAGTGGTGTGTGCAAGCACTGGTCAGTAATAACTAAAATATCCATGCATTATCAAGATCCTTTTCATCACAAATTGAGAACATAGCACTATACCAGATACTATGCAGAAATTTAACTTTATCCCAGCCAAAACTAGTACATTTCTAATATATACAGAGATTTACATTCTTAACAGAAAAGCCAACAAGTGCTCTCAATTTGTTCCCCGCCCAGCCTGTAGTTGTGATTGGGATTGCCCTGACCCATGTGCAGGACCTTGCACTTGGCCTTGTTGAACTTCATACGATTTGCATGGGCCCACCTCTCCAGCCTGTCCAGGTCCCTCTGGATGGCATCTCTCCCCTCTAGCATGTTGACTGCATCACACAGCTTGGTCTTGTCTGTAAACTTGCTGAAGGTGCCCTCAATCCCATTGTCCATGTTGCCAACAAAGATTCTGAACACAGACCCCCAAGGAACACCACTCATCACTGGTCTCTACTTGGACATCAAGTCATTGACTGAAATTCTTTGAGTATGACCATTCTGACAATTCCTTATCCACCGAGTGGTCCCTCCATCAAATCCACGTCTCTCCAATTTGGAGACAAGGATGTCATGCAGGACAGTGTCGAATGCTTTGCACAAGTCCGGGTACATGATATCAGTTGCTCTTCCCTTATCCACCAAAACTGCAACCCCATCATAGAAGGCCACCAAATTTGTTAGGCACGATTTACCCACAGTGAAGCCACGTTAGCTGTCACCAATCACCTTACTTTCTGTGCATCTGAGCATAGTTTCCAGGAGGATCTGCTCCATGATCTTGCCAGGATGGAGGTGAGGCTGACCAGCTTGTAGTACCCTGGGTCTTCCTTTTTTCCCCTTTTTAAAAATGGGGGTTATGTTTCCCGTTTATCAGTCAGAAGGGATTTTACCAGACTGCCATGACTTCTCAAATATGATAGAGTGGCTTATCAGCTTCAGCTGCCACTTCCTTCAGGACTCAAAGATGTATCTCATCAGGTCCCATGGACCTGAGCACCTTCACATTCCTCGGGTGGTCTTGAACCTGATAGGAAGGAAATCATCTAGGATGTTCCTGGAGTGCGCAGAAGACAACTTCTTGACACAGCTGGTGAGTGAGCCAACTAGGGAAGGAGACCTGCTGGACATGTTGCTTGTAAACAGAGGACTTGTAGGTGATGTGATGGTTGGAGGCTGTCTTGGGCATAACAGTGATGAAATGATAGTTTTCAATTCTTCGAGAAGTAAAGAGGTAGTTCAGCAAAACTGCTACCTTGGACTTCCAGAGGGCAGATTATGGTCTGTTTCAGAGACTGGCAGTCCATTGGGAGGCAGTCCTGAATGGCGAAGGAGTCCAGGAAGGCTGGACATTCTCCAAGAAGGAAATCTTAAAGGCGCAGGAGCAGCCCATCCGCATGTGCTGAAAGATGAGCCAGTGGGGAAGAATCATAGAATCATAGAATGCTTTGAGTTGGAAGGGACCTTAAAGACCCATCTAGTTCCAACCTTCCTGCCATGGGCAGGAACATCTTCCACTAGATCAGGTTTCCCAAAGCTTCATCCAACCTGGCCTTGAATACTTCCATGGATAAGCCATCCACAACCTCTCTGAGTACCTGTTTCAGTCCCTCATCACCCTCACAGTGAAGAATTTCTTCCTAATATCTAATCTAAATCTACCATCTTTCAGCTTAAGGCCATTACCTTATCCTACAACTACATGCCTTTTCTTGTAGTTCCAGCCTAGCAGAACTCAGGAAAGAAAGGAGAGTTTATGGCCTTTAGAAGAAGGGACAGGCCACAAAAATGTCATTAGTCTGTGCATGGAGAAAATTAGAAGGGACAAAGCCCAAGCAGAATTTTGGGCTGCCAAAAAAGACAATAAAAATGTTTTTATAAATGCATTAGCAACCAAAGGAAGGCTAAGGAGAATCTCCATCCTTTAATGAATGTGGGAGGGAAACCTAGTGACAAAGGATGAGGAAAAGGCTGAGGTACTTAATGCCTTCCTTGTATTAGCAGGTACCCAGCCCCCTGAGCTGGAAGACAGGGACAGGGAGCAGAATGCAGCCCCCATAATCCAAAGGTAAATGATTAGTGACCTGCCACACCATCTAGATGCGTACAAGTCTGTGGAGCAAGCAGTCGGGATAGAGTTGCAAAAGATAGTCACCACCATGGATCCAGCAGCGTCCCATTGGTCCATAGTCTTTGTGCTCCACTGGTGGGGGTCCCCCTCCCGTGTGATCACACAACCTTTTATAGGCCTGCAGGGACTGCCAATGGAACTGCAGGTTTCCCAGCCAACAGCATGACCTGCATGTATTGCACCCTTGCACGTGCTCTCAGCCCGGCTGTTACGAGGCAGGCCGAGGCAGGCTGGGGTGGTGCCTAGATATCCCCCCCAAAGCGACATGGTCATTCTTTGGCCTCTGTTGATGCTGGTTTCTGGTGGTTGTCTGTTCCTTGTCTTCTTCATGGCAACTGGGCTCAGCCAAACGGCCCAGAAGTCTTGCGACGCGCTCACAGCTCAGCCCAGACGAACCTTGCAACAAACTCACCAAAATTGCAAACAAGCTTTGAGACAGCTAGCTCAAGATAGAGTCTCTCACACCACCCCGTGGCTCAAAGATTGTTGTTTCTTTGCCCATGGTGGTGAAAAAGGTAGAGAAAAAAGTTAAGTGTGGAAAAGAGCGTAGTTTATACAGTTTTTACAAATGAAGTTTCAGGCTTAGACTGATACACTGCGTGGATATATTTAATGTCATTGTGAGGTGTAGAGGCTATAAATTGCCTCCTTGAAACAGTGCATTGGATTAATGGTATAAAATATGGAATTAAATAGGGAAGAAATAATAACAACACAACACCACATAACATATAGAAGAGGATGTGTTTGACCCATGGGGCAGCTGTAAGCCAAGAGAATAAATCAAATTTCCAGCCCTTCTAGGTCTGGAAGGGGACATGGACCAGTTTTTGTATTCCTGAAGTGATTTTTTTTGACAACTTGACCGTTATCGTCAATTTTTAAACAACAATTGGAATCATTTAGTTTACCACAGACACATGACTCATCCAGAATCATGTTAAAAATAAAGCAAATAAACAAAAAAAACACCAAAGCCCTGACTACTAAAAGCACACATGTAATTTTCAAACTTTCCACAATTTCATTTAAATTAAAAAAAAAAAACAAAAAAACCCCCAAAACTGTAGAGGTATTTATGCCTCTGAAACTGCTGAATACCTCCTACACTTTTCTGAAGTGCTAAACTGCTCTTTCAGAAGAATTTCAGTAGAAGCTTGTCATATGTATGTCTCTTTAGAAGTCTGAAAACCTTAGTGCTTCTAAAATGAAATTGAAAATCCACCAGTTTTCTAAATCACTTAAGCCAGCATTGTGGTAAAGGCTAGCCTGGTTCCATGGTTTTGGGGTTGGATTTTTGTTTGTTTGGTTGGTTGGTTTTTGTTTGTTTGTTTTGTTGTTGTTGTTTTTAATTGTTATTTGGATTTGGTTTTTGTTGTTGGTGGTTTTTTGGGTTCTTTTTTAGAAAATGTAGCTCAATTTAGGGGGATTGATGAGAACTGTAAAGTCATTATAGTTCTGTATCTCTGCAGCTGCCTACTGCCACCTTGTGTACTTCTGATGTCATGTGAATGGATGTGTCATAACCAGGAAGGTCTACTAAGATGCATAAAGTACATTTAGGATTTAATGGATAACGCCAGTGTACTTATCCAGGCATGGACAGTATAGCTGACAGAAGTGCAAAAGGCCTGTATCGTTTAATCTCTACTTAAAATTTCAGTTTTACGTTTGTAGTGGTATTAGACTTTGTCTTTCCAGCTTGAAACCTTTCAAGCATTTTTTTGCTTTTCCTTTTCTTCTCAAACTGGGAAATTCCAACATATGCGGATCTTACTGTCACTGGTTGTTCAAGTGTCAGCTACTTCTTTAAATACTGTTCTCCCCAAGTAGAAGACAGAATTATTGCTGAACTAAAACATAATGGCAGACTAATATTTTTTTGCGGGGGAGACTCTGGAGGAGTATGGATGTGGACAAGCCTCAGCATTTCTATTGGCATGTAACTTATTTGTTAATTGTTTTCCCTGTATAAATGTGAGAATGGAGGCAACGGTATTTTTAAACAAGTTGTTCAGCTTGGTATCTACCAGCATTACTGGGTCCTTCTCTCTTCAGAGCTGCTTCCCAGTTGATCAACCTCCAGCTTTTAACTGTGTCTGGGATTATTCCTCCACAGGGACAGAATTCAATTTTGTTGAGCTTCAAGAAGTTCCTCTGCCCATTTCTCCAGCTTGCCAAGGTCTTTCTATTGTATCAGAAAAGCCTAGTTTTGTATCATCTGTGAACATGCTAAGTATGTCCTCTGCCCCATAGATCATTAGCAAAGTCATTAGGCAGTAGTAGACCCAGTATCAAGCCCTAAGGCACACTTGTGGCTGGCCTCCAGCTGAAGTTTGTGCTGCTAAGCACAACCCCTTCAGTCCAGCAGTTCAACCAGTTTTCAGTGCACGTTAATGGCCGTTTATCTAGTCTGTATTTCATCAGTTGACAAGCTGTGCCAAAAGCCTTACTGAAGCCAGGATAAAAAAAACCATGCACAAGCATTCACCTTATTCACAGGGTCAGTCATCTCATCATAGAAGGCCATTGTTTTGATCAGATGTTGTTTCTCCTTCATAAATCCATGCTGACTACTTCCAATCACCTTTTCATACTTCTTATGCTCGGAAAATAATTTCCACGTTTATTTTCTCCTTCTTCCAAGCAGATCCCTCTGCAGGCCAAATTCTGCTCTCCCAAAGTCCAGGACTGTGATCCCACTTTTTCCCTCTTTCCTACTGTCAAGATCATGACCTCTGCCATCTTATGGTCACTGCAGACAAACTGCCACTAAACTTCACATCCCAGACCAATTCTTCTTTATAAATAAGTATGAGAGCCACCAAAGCAATTCCATTTCCTGTGTCCTGGATCACTTGTGTGGCGAAGTTGCATCAATACACTACATAAACCTCCTAAATTACTTGTGGCCCTCCCCTACAGCAGGTATTGTAGGAATTTAAGTCCCTAAAGACTTACAGCCCTTGAAGACCAGAGCTACCAATGTGAAGCTTCTATCGAACATCTACTAAAACATCACCCATGCCTGCTAATCCTGACTCATAAAGTACTCAGGTGGCTCATCAGTTTATCAGGCAGTGCTCCATGTGTTCCTGCTACTCTCTCAGAAAAAGGGTGATGGCCCCTTCTTACTTTCCTGGTCTTTCATTCCAAAGAGCCTACGTTCATCCATTACAGTGTCACCGAAAATCCGGGAATAAAACCTCGTAACACCAATGTAGCGTTAAAAGGCCGGCATTCTTTATTGCAGCGCTGGATGCACGGGGGATAGCTCCGCCCAACGTGCATACCAGATGACCACCAGCTTACAAGTTAAATAGGACCAAAATATACATATTCATCATATTCATCATTATAGCTATACATATTCATACTTTCTAACTTGTGATTGGTCAATTCTTTGCTCGCTTTGATTTAAAGACACAGTGCCTTTTAAATTCATCACGCATGCTCGGTGAGTAGGGGTCTATATTCGAGGAGGGGTCTCTAGTGGTCGTCAGTGGTCGCACACCCGTGTCCGCTGGTGACCTTCTTCTTGCGGGCACGCGCAGTGTCATTGTTGGCCCGTATCGTGGATGCACTTGTCCAAAACGACCTGTTCCACAAGATTAATATTCCCGGGCCTATTGTCCAGCTGGGTAGGGACTGTACATAGAACACAACAGCGCTGTACCTTGCCATGGTCAGTTAGCTCCATTGCCTATTACCTTTGTTACAAACTAATTATTCCTAAGTTTCTGCCTCACAGTTTTTACCCTACGGTTACAACAGCACACCAGACATGTGAGGTATCCCACCATGTCTCAGTGATCCCAGTGAGATCTTAACCCTGCAACTACACACATCTGTAACTCCTCGCTTGTTCTCCACGCCATTTGCATTAGCGTATAGGCAGATCAGAGGTGCATCGAGGTGTGCTGATGCCTGGTATCCTTTGGAATCACTTCTTAGCAGAAAACTGTCACCTTGAGTTTCTTAGGCTCTCTTTTCACAGTGAAACAGAAAGCTAACTGAAAATATCTATCCTGCCATAATTTATACATCTATGAAGAGAACTATAGTGGACTCTCTTTTTGTTCCTCCCTCTTCTACCTTTTTTTAAGTGAGTAATTTTGATAAAACCTACATGCCTTCTCTTTACCTGTGACAATAATAGAGTGCTCAGGAAGGTAAAACATACCTGATTTTGCAAGATGGCATGGTGCTGCACTTTCTATAGTGTAAAGTACTGCAGAAAGTTTTGGACTATGATAAGAATCATTGATAAAAATACTTTAAAGGGACTAGATGAGTACTGAGAAGTGAGGAGATTAAACTTGTAATCTCACAGTGAGAGAAACTGCTATTCACTGTAAAACACCATTCAGAATGTTTTCCTTTTATTGAATGCCTTGCTGTGGATATAGACATTGCTTGGATTTATACAGAAAGGAATAGTTTGCCTTTGTGTGCGGTGTTCTGAGAATAACTGAAGTTGGTACCATGGTCGACACATTAGAGCAAAATATGAAGAAGTACATTTAAAAAAAAAATGGTTAAAAGTAAAAGGAAAGGAAAAGGTGATGAAAATGAATGTGAAATTTTCAGCCACTGAATTGCTTTAACTGTCAAAGTATGAACACAGTGAGATCTAAAAAAAGTGGGATTCTTGGAGATGAATCCCGAAGTTTGCAATGCAATGGCGAGACTGAAGACAGAATCACACACAATGGAATGAGAGTGGGAAGATTTTGAATACTGTCGTTTCAATTCTAAGATGCTTTGATACTAAATAGGCTCCTTGTGTAATTTAAGACCTCCGAGTGTTGACGGTCCCTTAGCATGAAGCTCCTGTACACAGGAACTATAGCACACTTAGCTATAGCTATCTATAGCACACTTCGTGCTGTGTGCTATAGATCCTTTGCAACACACCTTAGACAAAGCAGCATACAAGGTCATCTGGAAGAGACATTTGTCCATCTTTTTCAGTAGACATACCAGAGAAATTCTTCTCTGCCTGGTCTTTCAATGACCCTTTTGTACTGGTCTAGGTCTTTTGCCTGGCGTAGGTTAGCAAAGCTGCCATGAAAATGCATGTAAAAAATATATGAAAAGGACTTTGAGATCCTTAGGTAAGCAGTACTATAGAAAACAGAATTTTACACAAGGGCAAAATTTCTTCAGAAGACATAAACTGCCTGGTTTACAGATACATGTATTATAAAATATTTCCGTCTTGTTAGTCTGTCTGCTAGGAGTGGAAGAGCAAAACCAACCCTGAAATACATTAACTGCAAACTAACATCAGCAGATGTGTAGTATTTATGCTCCGCTGTTATTTCAAATGCTCTGGTTATGGTAATAATTTTAAAAGATAACTTCAGCAGTAAAACAAAAAGCTGTATTTCAAACATAGATTAAAAAAAATAAAAATTATGAAAAGTTTATAGACATTTTCTTAGCCAGGTAATTAAAATGTTCCGTAATCTGATTTATTATCAGGGACATATTTAAGATGGAACATAACAACGTCTTCTCATATGAGAAAGATCTTTGATTTACTTGAGAAATGAGATTTGAAAAACTGGAAATTGATGATTTATTATGTGTCAGGCTGCAAATGTCATTGCTGAGGAGGTAGCAGAAGTTCTCTTCCATCATGGAGTGAGATAGACAAGCAGTTATGTCTTCAGTTATATCTTAAATGGTTGCACTTAAATCCAATGGAGTTAGTCTAGAAAGTGAAAGTATTATATCACTGGTCTTCAGCTAGAATGAGGATTAAAAGATAACCATGTCTGTGACTAAAGAATTAGTTACTTGCTGTGACACAGAACTAATCATGTTCAATACCTCAAATGACAGAGATTATAGTGAGCCTGAAAGGCAATAAAAGGAATATCTATGATCTCAAGAGTACAAACCCTGATTCACTGTGAGATCAGTGGAGCTTTACATGTTTTGAATGGAGGAAGGGGAATCTCAGAGTGTAGATTCATGCACAGATGACATTTTCCTCAAGGAAATTCCTTCACAAAAATTCCATGAGACACTGAACATCCTCACTTTCACTAGTTTTGGTCTTAGTTATTAAAGGCAACAGCACTGTAAAAGCTGAATTAATCCAGAATGCATATGTATGCGTCTTTACCAATTCTCTACTAGATTATCTAAGTAGTCAATCTGCTTTAAAGCTTTAGCTATTACGTTTATGGACCTGACAGATGAGAGCCAAGATTGTGGGAAATCATTATCTGTGACTCTATGTCCATGAGCATCCTCAATCATTCCACTTCTCCTGCATCACTCCTGGAGAATTCTTCTCCACTGTATTCAGTCTTGGTGCTGAGATCTTGGAACTGCCTCTTTAAAAATAGCTCTTCCACTTCACTATCAGCCTTTTTTCTACTCTTTTTTTTTTTACCTTTAGAACAGCCCTACCTACCACCCCTCCAAAATAAACCCAGCCAAACCAAACCCCAAATACTCTTTAGTCTAAAATTGAAAAGAAACAGGAGCTGGAGCTGTCAGTGCACTTATGCAGAAAATTGGGTTCTCAGTTCCATCTATTGTTGATTTATCACTGGGAATTCACCTGCCTCGCCTCTGTTATCTTTCTCAGGATTGTTTTTTACATTAGTTCTTTTGTTCAGGGATAATCTGCTCTGCATATCTGTAGGATAGATATGTCCTAATCTCAGGTTTATCCTGCTAAGGGTGTATGGGTTGATTTGTATAACGTACTTTATGCGGACGGACTCCATGAACTCTTATGAGAGGATAAACTAAAGTCAATTTTTTCAGTAACCAACAAAAAGGCAATTACTTGTGTACAAGTGTCTTATAACAAAATGAGAAAAAAAAATAATTTTTTTTAAATCTCTGCTTGGAGGACTGTTGTTGTATTGAAATCCTATTTATGCACAATTCCACTTTAAAACATCCTATGCAATCTGTTGCAATAAATCCGTTCATCTGTTAATCTGATGTTTAAGAGGTACCTTAAGCCTGTCATCTTATCTTACTGATACAATACATTGTGATCCATGTGTGGCTGGACATCAAAGAAAACCAAAACCAAATTATTCAGTCTTCTGATCTGAAGATTCTTCTAATCCAGAAGTGTTTTTTTTCCCCTGTTATGTTTACTGGGAATGTTGAAACTATTAAATACATTGAGTACTGTAGAAAAAAAATAAATTAGGTCTAAGTATTAATAGAAAATGTGGTCACACCATATACAAATGTAGAAGTGGAAGCTTTTCCTTCAGGTGATTAAACGTAATTCCTCAGGCTCAGTGAACAGCAGGCCTCAGTGTTTCAGAAAACATTTGTGAGCAGTTTCAACCATGAAGCCACATGTTTTATCTTGATGATTCCTTATTTTGTGATTGTGTCTAAGACTATATGGTGGTAGTAGCAGACATTGAACCACAGAGCACGGAGTAGCACTGCACACACCCATCCAGTATGCATAGGCTAGAAATCAGGGGAGAAATTTAGAATTATTAACTGGTAGAAACCAAGACACAGACCTATGTGTTGAAGAATGAGAGAGTAACAGAAAAAACGTGAAAGAAGAACTTTTAATGCCAGTTGAGAACTTCCATTATCAGGTTTTGAACCAGGCTCAACCAAAACTGGCTGGGCATGACATTTCAATTAAAAGTTGAGAAGACTTGTCACTGATGGAGATTAATAATTCTTGAAGATAGCAATTATCTTTTATAAAATCCTGTGAACTGAACTAACGTAAAGTTCTTCTACTTCTGGTAGGCTAAATGCAGAATAATGAGGACAAAATATGTCTTAGTGCAATGTAATTATTCACTAGCTAATTTCTAAAAATATCCTCTTTTTTTATTTTCTTTTTTTTTTTTTTAAGAGACCAGGTGCATTATAAGGAGCACTGCACTGAGAACACTGAATCACCCCTCGTTATCAAAGAAGTGCCACCAGAAACAAAGAGAAAAATGCTCTTCAGTTACCTAAAGAGAATAATTTTGCAGTTAATTCCATTCCATTTTGCCAGAGTAAACAAAGACTATGCTGCCAGAATAACAGCGTATAATTTTATATATCTCTAAAAAAGTATTTCCCTAGGAAGTACTTGCACGTTCAGGTCATCCTTAACAGAGTTCCTGTTGAAGCTTCACCTTCCTTAATGACTTAATCTGACAGATTAAACAAAATGTGAAAATTCATATTAATGAAGTAGATACATACCCAGTTCATTGGGTAGCTTGAAAATGTAATTTTTGTTTGTTTATTTATCTTTGTATTCATTTTTATTTATTTATTGCACACTGCTAACAATAACATATCTTTAAATCACATGAAAAAATAAAAAATAAGATAACAAAACACTAAAACCTCAAACATATCTAATAGTATCTCATATCTCAGAGTTCATGTATCTAGTAGAAACACAAAAGACCATAAAACTTTTACTCATGGCAGCTTCTTCCCCATAAAACTCATTTTGCCAACCACTTAATCTTCCTGTAATTAGGAAGTCCATTGGTAACGTGTGGTTTAATACAACTAAACTAGAAATTGATGTAGTAGCTGATAGTTTGTATCAAATTAGAGCTGCAGTAAAGCAATCAAGCTTTAAAAAAACAACTACTTTTTTCTAGTGTTTTCCAGTGATAAACTACAGCATGAAGTTACTAAATCCCTCTTTATAGAAAACTCCCTAATGCTGTAACTTCCTTACCCCCAACAGGTAAAGTGTTAGTAGTGCATTTCTGCTGGCTTTAGGGACGAATAAACTTGTCAAAAAAGGCATTTTATGTCTACATCAGTAGAGCTTAAAATTATAAGATATTGAGTAGCTCTTCCTTTTGCTTCATTCTCTGAGGACATTCTTCTGTTGTTTCATTACTTGTGCTCTGCTGTCCCCTTGATTTTCTCAGAGATGCCTCACATGAGCTTAGTCTGTAAAATGATAGCTACATGGGTTCAAACAATAGAAAAATGTTATATATATATATTCAGTGACTATTTAGGATATTACTCAAGAGCATAAAATCTGGATTTATGGGGAAAGGTAAAATGTTTTACAAGGACAACATATTTTGATCCTCAAAAGCCATTTTGGCAAGAAACACTCTACATGCTGGTGATATCTGCTGAGCTGACCACAAGTTATGTTGGCAGCGAGAAATCTGTAAGTTTATTCTTCCCAAATAACTAAATCAAGCAGGAAAAATCCATTCATGGTAAATTTAATGTTCAAAAATAGGTGAATATCATATTTTGAACAATGATATAGACATTCCTTAAAAACATTCTGCAAAATATCCTGTGGCATTTCTAAAAAGAAATACTGCAAAATATGAGGAAATCACAGCAGACAATTGTAAACGATATAAACTAACTGTAAAAATAATATTACCAAACAGTTCATTTTTTATCTACTGCCTTCAATTTTACATATTCTAATTATCTTAACCCCTGCAGAAGGAACAAGACGCCAGTGATTCTGGTAACAGTACATTCTGAGATTGGACCACCAAGTGTTTTGAACCAGACAATATGCTGGTTTGGGTTTGTGTGTTTTCTTTTGAGTCAATGACTTAACTTTTTTCTACAGTTTGATTCAAATGGACTAAGTGTTTCACTTTTCGTAATAGCTTAAGCCTCTGGCTGATTTCATACAGAGTTTTCACAGTCCTTGGTAAGATCTTACAGTGACAGAACTTAGGCATTTTTAATGAAAGACAAAGATGGCAAAAGATACTGAAGTTTTTAATCTGTTAGACAAAAGAATACATTCCAGTTGTTGTTGCTGAAAAAGTCCATGTTGGAAATCAAGTGCTCATTTTTATTACTGAGGTTGATTCACTCTTGGTGGAGCAAATCAAGAGAGATGGGGGATTTACGTCATTCCAGGTCTTGAATTCAGGACTGAATATCTCTGTTAAAGAGATGCATTGTGTTACATGGTAATTCAGATAAAATATTTATAAAAAATACGTTGGTAAAACTGTATATTAATAAAATGGTGTAGTATACTAATGAAAATAATTTAAAGGAACAAGCAATAAGGAATGCTTCATGACGTTACTGTCAAAAATAAGTGGCAAGTGCTAGAAGAGAGCTTTTAATGAGATATATATTGTGAGATTCCTAGAATCCCAGGTCTATAAATTTTTAATCATAGAATCATAGAATGGTTTGAGTTGGAAGGGACCTCAAGGATCATCTAGTTCCAACCCACCTGCCACGGGCAGGGACACCCCCCACCAGCCCAGGCTGCCCAAAGCCCCATCCAACCTGACCTTGAACACTGCCAGGGATCCAGGGGCAGCCACAGCTTCTCGGGGCACCCTGTGCCAGGGCCTCAGCACCCTCACAGGGAAGAATTTCTTCCTAACGTCCAATCTAAATCCCCCCTCTTTTAGTTTATACCCATTACCCCTCGCCCTTTCACTGTACTCCGTAAGAAACAGCCCCTCGCCAGCTTTCCTTTAGGTCCCTAGTCTTCTTTTAAATGGTGTTATATTCCTAATTTTTGTTACTCCTCTTCTGGAAGTACTGCACAGTTTCTCTCCTGTGGCTTAGTATCCTACCCTGCAGCACGATCTAGTAAATAGTGTTATGTGCTACTTCACAGCATTGCAACCCTCTTTTTTTTCAGGTACTGGTTTTGCAATTGTGATCCCTGAAGGTGTAAAGAATCTATTTATTTATTTTAAGCTTGATCTCCATGGTCATTTAGCCCTTGACTGTTTTTGCAGAAACTTCAAGGAACATATACATAATTAGTAACATCACATTTGTCTGGACTTGTGCATTAATCACTACCATCTCTTTTTATTGTTATTTTAGGCCCAAGAGAAAAGGAAAAATATTCTCATTTTTAAAATGATCAGCGCCTATAATACCACTGGTATGTTCCTATGAAAACATATCTTTCCAATTAGATCACTTAGTATGATCATCTTCTCTTTAATACTCCTACATAATTCTCTTATATAATTAGCCTTGAAGACAATGATGATTCATATTATAAGCTTATTAAGGAGTTTTTATAAAATGACTAAACAAAATCTTAGGCATTATTGTAACAGTTTATCATCTGCCCTGAAATGCTTCCTATTTAAAATCCTTCTTAATGGGAATATGTTTTCACATACCTGTTCTTTCAGAATTTGAAGACGGATATTATTGAGTTCCCTTAACTGAATGCACTGAGATCTTTGAATCTTATTCCAGTTGCAATCATTTCCATAGCCTCATTCTCATTACCTCTTCCTTAATGAAAATTAAAGCATGATATTGATTTGGGAGCGTTCTTTTTTAAAGGCTAACTTCATTCTCAAATGCCACTGCATAGCAGGCCATCTTCTTCCCTATTTATTTTAATTTGTATGACCACAGAATCTTTTCCTATTTGATTTAATATCTTTTGCAAAGACTAGTGTATCTTGATTGAAGCAGTTTGCAAATTCTCTTTCTCCTCTTGGCTTTTAAGATACATCTTCCTTGCTTTTCAACCATTTATTTTATCACTGTATACTGTTTGCTCATAACACGATTACTGGAAGAGTTAGTCATCTCCTCAGGTTGAGTGTCCTTTCTTGCATTGTTTTCCCTGTGCTTCATGATATGAGATTAAAGAAGCAATCTCTATCTGGAAATGAAAAATCAGTATGACATTAATCTCCTTACCTCATCAACGCGTTCCCTGAGACTCTCAAAGGTTGCATTCCTGAAATGAAAAATGTTGTTTGAAATGCTAAGAAATTGTCCTGGTTTCAGCTGAGAGAGAGTTAATTTTCTTCAGAGTGGCTAGCAGTAAGGGGCTGGGTTTTAGATTTGTGCTGGAAACAGTGTTGATAATATAGAGATGGTTTTGTTATATGGAGGTGTGTTTTGTTCCTGCTGAGCAGTGCTCACACAGAGCCAAGGCCTTTCCTGCTCCTCACCCCACCCCACCAGTGGGATGGCTGGGGGTGCAGAAGGAGTTGGGAGGGGACACAGCCGGGAGAGCTGACCCCAGTGACCAAAAGGATATCCCATGCTGTATGTCATCATGCTCACCACATAAACCTGGGGACAGAAGAAGGAGGGAGGGGGGGCTTTTGCTTTAGCTGTTACACCGTCTGTATCTCAACCCATGAGTTTNATAATATAGAGATGGTTTTGTTATATGGAGGTGTGTTTTGTTCCTGCTGAGCAGTGCTCACACAGAGCCAAGGCCTTTCCTGCTCCTCACCCCACCCCACCAGTGGGATGGCTGGGGGTGCAGAAGGAGTTGGGAGGGGACACAGCCGGGAGAGCTGACCCCAGTGACCAAAAGGAAATCCCATGCTGTATGTCATCATGCTCACCACATAAACCTGGGGACAGAAGAAGGAGGGAGGGGGGCTTTTGCTTTAGCTGTTACACCGTCTGTATCTCAACCCATGAGTTTTCTCACTTTCACTCTTCCAATTCTCTCCCCCATCCCACCAGGAGTGAGCAAGTGGCCATGTGAGGCTCAGCTGCCGGCTAGGTAAAAACCGCAACAGAAACAAATTAACAACCTCACACAAGTTTTTGTCATTTCATCTCCTCTTACAGTAAATGAGCAGCTTTTCTACAAAAATGTCCACTTGGTGGAATTAAATCCCTGGTACCATTATCCCTCTTTAGTTCTTAAATTATCTGAAAGATTGGAGAAGCTTCAGCAGCAACGGCTATATAATCTGTAACTGAGACTCTAGCTGTTTCCCCTAATTGCAATTTGGTTGAGCACAGATAATCAAATCCAGCGTTGCTAACCCTTCATTGCTCAGATCTATCTTTCTGGTATTGCTGAGTCCACGTACATGCTGCAACACATTTCTGTGATGCAGGTTTCTTCTCACAGCAGTACTAAAACTCTCTGTCCTTGCATCTTCTTTCTTTCCTTGAGGTGCCATTTTATCTGTTGCAATATCCCTACCCAATGTATGCATTCATGCCTAATAAAATCAGGCAAAATGTTTGTATAACTCTCTTCTCACTGTTTTTCCCTCGATGTCTTTTTCTCTAAAACTCTTTTCAGCAGTCATGGTAGGTTCAATACATCAGGTATTCAGACACAACACATTCATTCAATTCCACTGGTTCTTTAAAGACTTTTAATGCCCAGATGGTCTTTAAACTTTCTTACAGCCCTGATCCATGAGCATTATCTGATTTTCATATTTTCTACCTTTTAACATTTTGGAAACTCACCCAGAATTCCTAGGATGTACAGGATATGTGTGATTTTCTGCTTCCCTGATACCCAGACTTGCTTCACGGTGGTTCATCTGTTCTGCTGGATATTTAATAATTTTGTTTGTATTATTAGGAAACTCAGTCAATGGACTCTTAACATGTCTATCAGGATACAGTTTGGAGTTTGTGTTGCACATTACTTCTTCTTAGATGGTGCATCTAATACTAGTCTAATATGGCCTCTAATACTTCTTATTGAATTCATTCTTACATAGAAGGACACTTTCTCCCATTAATGTGAGTCCTGTATTCCCTCCGTCCCATTCTTTTCTTCTATCTGCAGATAATGTATTTTCATTTTTGTCTTGGGAATTCATAAAGACCTTTTCTGGGCCTGGATACCTGGGTGTTTTACTTTCTCTTGTGGACTTAGCTTTTCCTACTGATGTGATATCTAAAATACATATGCAAAGGCCAGGGAAGAGTTGTTTAATTTCTATGGCGGCATGCTTATAAATCATCTATTCTGACCTTATATATAGGGAGCTGGCGGATGTGATTGCCGAGCCGCTCTCCATCATCTGTCAGCGTCATGGTTGACGGGAGAGGTCCCAGATGACTGGAGGCTTGCTAATGTGACACCCATCCATAAGAAGGGTCGTAAGGAGGATCCGGGGAACTACAGGCCTGTCAGCCTGACCTCGGTGCCAGGGACGGTGATGGAGCAGGTCATCTTGAGGACAATCACGTGCCATGTCCGTGACAACCGGGGGATCAGGCCCAGCCAGCATGGGTTTGTGAAAGGCAAGTCCTGCCTGACCAACCTCATCTCTTTCTATGACCAGGTGACCCGCCTGGTGGATGAGGGAAAGGCTGTTGATGTAGTCTACCTAGACTTCAGCAAAGCCTTTGACACGGTCTCCCACAGCATTCTCCTGGAGAAGCTGGCGGCCCATGGCCTGGACAGGTACACTCTTTGCTGGGTTCATAATTGGCTGGATGGCCGGGCCCAGAGAGTGGTGGTGAATGGAGT
>VWZZ01000556.1:0-95307 GCA_013399095.1 Psophia crepitans
TATTCTATTCTATTCTATCAACTCCCAGCACCTGGTGATCAATAGTTAATCAGAACTGAGCGTTTTAAACAGGTATACTGGTTTTCAATTTCTTTCCACATCAAGTTTACAAAAATGCAGGTCTCTCCACATCCCCAGTTTTACTAGTGATTTATTAATTGTAACAGGAGAGTAATACTATACCCCCTTGTTCTTGTGGTAAGAACTTGCCACATTTTAGAGACCACACTCTTTAAGCTACACAGAGACATCTGAAAAAGAAAAAAGTTATGAAAATGTACCTGTAACGGGGTGTATAGAGAATATGCTTTTCTTGTCACTGAAGATGCTGTATTTTATGTTTTCTCCCGTAAATTTACGTTCATAAGCTTCTACAGTTAGAAGTGATGTACCTATGGAAACAGTAAGACATTTTTATCATGTCTACTTTAGAAGGATTTGTTCTGATTTTATATTACTGTGTTTAATGGCAGAGGCACAGCCAAACACCTGTGTATTAGGCTAGGTACTTATTCATGAATTAAAATAGTAGATAATAACAACAACTGCTCTGTGACTTTCACTGCATTACAACTCCATAGGCAAGGCACTGTCTATCCCTCCTTGCCCAGTAAATTACTCATCTGGTCACAACTTCGTCACCTGTCTAAATAAAATGACGAGGTTTAACCTTTCCTAATTGCAAACACCCACGTACTACTGAAATTACCTCTTACCTGAAGTCATATGTATTCTTTTTATTCAGGTTATGCTGTCTTTGGTCATTTAAAGCCCCCTTTTCATGAGTTCTTTTAAGGAAAACAGTCCTTTTTTTTTGTGCATCATAGGAATGCATGGTACCCCTGAATCACCACAAAGAGTTTATTTTTCCTTCATTTCTCTCAATTTAGTTTGGATTTTTGAACAGTATTTAAAATGAAATATTCTTTAAAATTTTAATCAGCCATCTTTTGGCAGAGAGAATGAAAAGATGAAACTGCATGCATAGCTATATGCCAATTCAAGCAGATTCCAAATTTCATGAAAAGAGCAATAATTTAATATAGAATACAAGAATCATGAAATAAAAATCCTGTTTGAAATAGGATTAGAGTAAAAAATGTGGAACTGAATACATATCCTGCTCAGAATCAACACATGTAACAAAAATGTAGCAAGTTCTAAAAGCATTATCAAGATTTCCAAATAATTATCCTTTTCACTTGAGTTATGACATTCTTTAACATATATGGCAATTGATTTTAATGGATTTTTATTATTTAATTGTAATTGATTCCATGCAACTGTGATGGAGTGAGGTTACTGTGCAACCTGAACTCTTCCAAACAGTATTGCAGACAACTGGTGTTTTATTACATTACAAAGGGCACGCTGTTCACACCCAAGTGTCCTGTATGTTAGAGGAAAGGACTTTATCTTTAGTGTAAAAATGAGAGGAGACATTGCTCTTACTACTATCTGCTACCTTTTTTAATTTTAGCATTGTTACTTCGTAATTTTTAAACCCACAAAATTTTCTTTTAAGTGGTTTGTCATTTGCTCCTAAAATCTCACTGTCAATATGCCAATTTTGACAGATGTAATTTTCTGGACTAGTCAGTATCTTATAAGATATTTACTAGAAAAGTTCTGGAGGCAAGATCCAACAGTGCAACAGGTAAAGACTGATATGAGCACTGCACTGTTGGTTTTTTTAGAGGGTTGTAGGTTGAATTTTATTGCCAAGCAACTTCGATTTACTACTAACTTCTGCAAGGACAATCACTCGTAGCATCCTCAGAGCAGAATTAAAGATAAGAAAAAAAATTGAGGTCCAAAGAATGTCACTATATCTTCTAACGCTGTCAGCAATCTTTTTGGTTTGTTTGTTTGTGTGTTTAAGAAGAAAAACTACTTGAAATAAAGGAAGCAGGAGCATTTCTACATAAATCCCTATTACTAAATTGTTGCTCTGGGTCCTCAAATCCTAATCCTTTAACTTTCTTATTTTTCATGTAGCTAAAATTATTTACAACTTCTTTTCGGCAGAGAACATATTTCCTCTGTTTCTGATACTTTTCAAAGAAAATTACTCATTCAAACTGATTTTTTTACAGTTCATTGTCAATAAAATATGACCAAACTCCAAGGTCTATTGTGACACATACAGGCCCTATACAGGTAAACAGTAAAAAATTTCAAGTCTACATAATTCAAATACTGCTTCAAGCAGAGGTCACAATGCGTAACGCTTAACCAGGAGAAAATTAAGAGAAAGGTAGCTTTCTGGCTGCAAAGCACACTGAAATGGCATGATGAGGATGAGATCAGCACTGAAGGCAGTGCCAGGAAGAAGGGAGATCAAGATCATAGCAGAAAGCAGTCAGATTGGTTTGAAACACTATGCAATCAACTGCTGAATTAGTTAAAAATACTAAAGGAAGAGTGATTTAAAATGTTTATATTTAGGGTTTTTTTTTTCCAGTTCAGTCCCAAACAACCTAATTGCATTTGAAAGTATCTCAAACTGCTTGAAACAGCCTACACACCAACCTTTACGTTACGCCTGCTGACGTGAAACTGAAAGATGGCAGCATGGACAGTATTTGCCTTCCTGACCAAATGGGCTGAAAAACATTTGCTGCACTTTGTGTTATGTCCTAACATATGCCCCAGGAATGAGCTACTGTATCACTACATTGCTATTTTTCTTCTCCTTTCAGTAGTCATTACAGTAGTCTCTCTCCCTTTCCTTTGTCATCTAACTCCAGGTCATCCTTGCCATTATTTCTTGAGACCTCTTAATCGCTCCTGGAAGAAAAAGCTAACTGAGCACAAAGAGTAAGAGATGACTTAGAGAATAAGAGGCTACATATTTTTTATCTACTACAAAAAAAAAAACAACAACAGAAGAGTCAATAAGTTTTACTGGTGAATCTGTCTCCAAGGAAGTGCTATTCAACCAACCATTCAAGTGACAGCCTGGTGAATAGTAAAGGTTTCTCACCCTCTGGAGACTGCAGTGACTTGATTATTTATTGTGCCTGTTGCAATGCAGTTTATAATATCTAAATATATTAAATATTTAATATTAAACAAAAAGCAGAACGACAGGGTTTTCTGGAGGTCATTAAACTTGGAGGTCAAACTCTTAAGGAAAATCTGACCACAAGGACCAGTTCCTGAGGCACTGACCCAATTGACAAGTTTAGACTAAATTGAAACTAAGGACCCTTGGCTTTGGCTTTCGTCATTTAACTACTCAGATTTTTTTTATTCTTTTAAAAATAAACTTAAGAGTTTTCCCACTCTATTAGTTAAGGCAGAATAAAATTAGGAGGAAAAGCCACATTTATTAATACCAGTTCTACAAATAATCAGTATGTAATGTAAAAATCTCCCCTGGACTGAATACACTGGTACCATTCATACTTGTAGAGGTCCCAGGATCACATATATCCTGTAAGCTAACTTTCATGAGAGTTTTAATTATAATCATGCTTTTTTCATCCACTGAAATGAAAAATATTTGATATTTACTTATGCTTATATAAGTAAGAAAATGCTACAAACAGAGCCAAAACAGTATTAGTATTTGCTAAATTCTGTCATTCTCTTAAAAGAATTTGATCTTCTTAGCAAATAGACTTCATTAAATACACAAATTAAAATTTTGGGATGAAACCCTTCTGTTTACCCTGAAGCTTGGCTATGTTTCCTTTAATCAAAATAACTTAAATTGAATCGTATTTATACTCTCTATAGATTGAATAGGAGAACAATCTGACTATGGCATTCTGCTGCCTCAGTTCCTTGGGGCATTTCCATGATTTCAGGCTGGGTTGTCTAGCCTGACCCATGAACATATCTACATTTAGGATCAGATTAGCTTCTCTAGTCTCATAAAGCTCTGAATTATGTTTCCTGTCTTTAAAGCGATACTTGTTTCCTAACAAAATCTATCTTCCCTATTACTTTTTTTTTGTAACTGGAAAGAAATTATAATGCAGGATTAATGCAGGTTAAGCCCATCTTTCTCGAGAAGACTGAGGACCTATCTCCCATGGGAAGGTTCTCATGATACTTTATGAAAATACAAGTCTGCTGCAGCTAGGGAGAGACAAAATTGAGAGCCCAGGGCTCACCTCTGGAAATAAATGCCCTGGTCTCTCTACTTTGCGGACACCTAGGATGAAGGCCCACCTGCACACCACCGCAATTGACTCTCAATGGGTCAATCAGTAAAAAGACAGAACATGAGAGATTAATACAGACTGCTGTGACATCTAAACTGTGTCTTCTAGAAGCAGCAATTCCCAAAGGGCAAACTCTCCGGTGCAAAGTGACACACAATTAATTACTGCACAGTGCTGATGATAGCAAAACAGGGTTTGGAGGCCTTGGGGTAACTGTGACTCACATTCACAGAAAAATTCAATTTTAAGGTGTCTAAAACTACTTGTAAATCCTGGACAAATTCATGGAACAAAAAGCAATTTTTAAAATGTCAGGACAAATGTCTTCAGGGTTTGTGGTTTTTTCCCATTTGTAATTTGAAGCAATAAATGAAGCACTGGTTTAAAAAAATTAAAGAACTATAAAGAACTTATTACCCCATAGGTTCTGTACTCAGACTGCTCAGTATAGAGTGAAAGGGAAATGGTCCCCTGTCTGAGGCAGCCTGAATCTACACCTTTCATATTTCAGGAGAGTGTTTTAACCACCAGGTCTCTGAACGCTCCACACTCTCCTGTTGGAAGCCTTCTACTTTTTCAAAAATACCACATTTTTCAACAGACAGTGAGAAAGCTAGAAGGGTGGTCTAGCTTGGTGATTTGATCACTCATCATAACTCTTTAAGAACACCTGAATCCAAAATATTTCATATATGTTTAAAAAAACAGTGACTTAATTAAAAAAATAATCCCCTTATAGCCTATTTTCAATCCGTTAATTGAAACATCAGTAACAGTCACAGCATTATCTTTACCTCAAAATACACTGCTGAACAGTTGGCTTGTAGTCCCAAACAGGCACAGAGGAAAGAATGGGTGAATAATCTCGGCAGTAATTATTGCAACAGCCATCTTCACCCTCAGCTCTGTTCTGTTTGCAGTTATCCAGGAATATTGATTGGTTTTCCAAAATTAACACCACATTTCTTTTTTATCAATTCCTAATCAAATATATAGGTTGTTACTTGAGATCTAAGAATTCACTAGTCTCACAATACCCTTAGGATACAAAGGAATATTGCTTTCATTTTATTGAGGGAAATTTGAACTATGAAGAGGATAAATGACTTGTTCAAGGTGAACCTCACAAGGCAGTGTTTGAATCAAGAATACAGTGCGGGTCAGATCTCTAAATATGTCTGGTCAATTGTACAGCAGGATTTGTGGGCAGAAAAATGTGAAAGACCCTCCTTTCTGCCCCTCATTAGGATAAACCCATCCTCTGAAGCAGGAAAAGGTACTTGCCATATATCTAATTGGCAGGAGGCATAACTACAAGTGTTCTCTGAACGATAAAAAGTAGAGCAGTAATTCTTATCATTATACTGAACAAAAATAAATATGTAAGCACTGTGTGATTTAGGTCTATAGATAGCGCTGAATAGCAGGTTCTGCCTAGAAATGCACCACAGAAGCCTGTCCAAGTGACAATGTACCACAGCCTCCAAACTTCTCAACCCCTTCACCCCTCCCTACCTCCCATTCTTCTTCTTCTGAAAAGTCCAAAACTTTGTTTTAGAGTATCTCTGAAAGCTATTACAGTTCATGAAGGGTTTTGCAAAAATCAAGAAATGTCATGTTGCAACTAGTACACACCACTCATCTCATCTGAGCTTGTGTGTGTTGACAAGGAAAAAGATGGGTAAACGCTGTTCACCCATCATTAATGTAATTTTGTGAACCTACTGATGCTCAAGGCCCCCCAGGCTGAGAGATACAAACACACCACCTTTGACACAGGAGCTTTCTGGTTAGTGTGAGCAATACTGTTGGGCAGCAAACTCCAGAGCCAGGTGATGTCTCCAACTAACACCGCATGCTGCTTTTTCGCTCTGGTGCGCTGGCAAAGGGCAAATGGACATTTGCTTCACCCAAATTAACTCTTCTCTGCTGGCTGCAGAGAAAAAAAGTTTCCCTATACTATTCGCTACAATTACCTTTCCAAAAGGAGGGGAGATTGGCAACCACAAGAACACAAGCTGGAATTTGATGCCCACCTGCTGCACTGTTCTCAGGCACGCTTGCTTCATACAGGCTATGGCTGAACAAAATCTCCTCCTCTTGTTCCTCTGTCAAGATAATGACCATAGCTGTGGCTGTTCGAGGTGAGATACCTTGATCTGAAGCTGTTACTAGCAGCTGGGTACTGAAGCCCTTGGAAGCCAAGGGCTCCTGAAGAATGATGTCACCTGTCTTTGTGTCAATCTGAAATACAGTTTCTGTTGACATCAGTCTAAAAACAACAGCTCCATTTCGCCCCAGATCCACGTCCTCTGCTCTCACAGTGGCTACTGTCTCATTCACAGCAGTTTCAGCAGGCACAAAGGCCCTGATAGGATTCTGCAAAAATAGGGGATCATTGTCATTGACATCATCAACGTGCACCACAACCCTGACAGTGGTGCTTCTTGGCGAATGGCTGCTACAGTCACTTGCAACAGCCCTAAACGTATACTGGGACTTGGTTTCCCTGTCCAGTGCCTTTGTAGTAACTATCGACCCTGTTACACTGTTGATAGCAAATGCTCCGAAGGTGTTGTCAATGAGCGAGTACATAACTTTGCCGTTCAAGCCATCATCTTCATCAGAAGCAAAGAGGTCCAGGATGGCTGAGCCTTCCTCCAGGTCTTCTCTCACGGAGATTTCATACTGAGTCTTTGCAAACAATGGGCTGTGGTCGTTTTCATCCAAGACAGTTAGATAGAGCTGTGCAGTAGAGCTTCTTGAGGGGCTGCCTAGGTCATGGCACTCAATTACAAGAGCGAAATTGCTGACGTCTTCTCTGTCTAAGCTACGGGTGACGAGCAGTTTTCCTGAAGTGTTATTTAGTGTGAAGTATTCTCCAACATTTCCACCTTTCAAACAAATAAAAAAATAATCACAAACAATTGCACTTGAAAAAAGAATCCCTTGTGACTATCACTATGACAATTGCAATAACATGATCCAATTGCTCGTACAGCTGGTGCACTCATGTGCCTGCTGCATATTTTATTCATCTTATACAAACTAAAACCTGCATTTCATTTAAATCAGTGGGTGGCAATGACAGTAAATACAGAATGTCATATCAATTTACAGAGTGGCTATTTTGCAAGATGCATGTCTTTTTTCCCAAAGCAGCACACCTTATAAAGTCTCCTGCAACAATGCTGCTGCATAAAGTGACCTCTTCCCAACATTAGTTCCAAATTCCAGAAACCTATAAAGCATTGCTGAAAATAATAATCACTCGTGCCTTGTTGTCTTCTACAACCTGTCTCTTGGAAGTGAAGAGTTGGGCAAAGTCTTGATTTGGGAGGTGTAGGGAGCGGGAGGTAAATATGAAGCAGTTGACAGAAACGTCAGCGTTTTTAGTAACAATCAATTGCATACATACTTTATAACATGTAGAAAGACCAAAGGTAATTCAATTAAAGACCATAAAAGGTCAAGAAATTAAAACCAAGAAAACAAAGGAATTTATAACTGTTTCTTCAAAGAAAAATGTGTTGGCTGTTATCACAGTAGCCATCTGCCTAAGTCTGAGCTATTGCTGAGAGCCACAGACCAAAGTAAGCACAGCACATTTGTATTTGTGCAAAGATATTACAGGAGGCTTTGAACAGCTGTGGAGCTTACATTGGCACCGTGGACATGGGGAGAGTTTAGCCGTATGAAAACCAAGTTATGACATTACTAATTGCTGGGTGAAAGAAGCTCTCATGAAATAAAATTAAATAAATACAATTAAATAAATAAAATTAGATTAATTCTTGTATTTAGTTGCAAGGGTATATTTACACTCAGAACTTCCACAGCTATAACAAAAAGGGACAAAATTATGCCTTTGTGATGAATGCCTCCTTCCAGCACTCGGTAGTTTTTTGTTTTTCTTTTCTGTACTATTTCAAATCCATAAAGCAGACTGAAAGCATGCTTGGAAAGTGCTTATTAATGCTGACAAAGGGGTGAAAGATCTTTTTTTTTTTTTTCCACATGAAAGAAGCACGTGGACAAGACGGGAGCTAGGGAGGCATGGTAAAATCAATACTAGTCTAAAACTTGGATACTGCTGTTTATATAGTTCCTGATTTACGCTAACAAAAAGATGGAGTGTAACTTACCAATTATTTTGTATCTTAGAGCTCCGTTATTGCCAGCATCCATATCCACAGCCCAGGGAACATAAATGACAGAAGGCTGCTGGTTCTCTGGAATATGGATCTCAGAGGCAGGAAGAAGAAACGTGGGAGAGTGATCGTTCTCATCCAGCACTTTGCAGATAACTGTCACCGTGCTTGACAGCGATGGGGTTCCACTATCTCGAACCAAAACTAAGATTAATAAAAAGAAAGCAAGTTTTATACAGTGGTTGTGGGTACAACAATAGATGTTCATAAATAATAGCAGAATAGGAGTGTCATTTGTGCTATGCAAAAAGCACATGCTCTTCTGTACCTGAAAGTCTTACCACTTCCACCTAATTCAGATGGTATGAAAAAAGACAGTGCTCATACTAATGTCACACCTATTCTCACTTTCCATTTTACAGGTGTTCATAGCTATTTCATACTGTTACCTTTGATACTGAAAAGCTCCTGGGCTTCCCTGTCGAGTGATGCAGTTGTTACGAGTTCTCCACTGTCCGAGTTCATCCTGAATTTCTCGTAACCATTTCCTGGTAAGATTTCATACCGAAGCAAGGAATTCAGTCCTTAAAAGCAGAATAGAAGTCTTAGTAAGACACAGTCACTTTCCTCGCATTCAGGTCTACACATTTGCTTGTTTCTTCTCTCCCTCCAAGCCAGGAAATGGATTATGGATTAAATGACTATTTTTACTGCAGTGAGTTATTGCTGCTTCTTTAGCATAAAAGATCAATGTTTTAAATTTGGGTCTTCAAAACTCTTATCCAGCTGCTGCTTTGTGCCTAAGTTTTCCAGCCACTCAAAGTGACCCCAGCAACAGCTCTTGGCAGTCAGAGCATGTCTCCAAACAAGCTGACATATCAACATGGTGCGAGAGAGCATTAACTTAAGCCATGGAATCCACGCATTTGTCTTTTGCTCTCCCTGAGGTAGTGAATTCGTTTCTCAACAGGATGTCAGGCAGAGTACCAGGCTGCTCCAGTAGCTCCAGTTCTCCACTTAACTATGCTACTTGCACTGTGCTGTCAGATGTTCGCCTTGGGGTGAGTGGAGAGCTCCCACAGTGTGAGAGGACTTGCAGATAGTGAGGCAACACAGAGTTGCGGTAAGAGCATCTCTTGTAACGTGCAGGAAGGAGTCAGCCAAACAAGAAGTTTCATGGATATCCACATAGAAGAAAATCATTACAAGCAAAAATTTTAGTAGCGATTTCCCAAAAAAGACTTTTGGAACTGGAAGGAAGCTTAAAGCTTGGGTCAGATACAAAGAAGGTGACAGCTACTTGATTTCCCTTTTCCCTTTGCAGGGAATAAAGTAGAAAGGCAAATAAAACAAGAAGCTGACGATGGCTGCAATTGTCAGTAAAAATGATTCCTCCCTGTGGTCAGTCAGGGAACATATGAAATGAAGAAACTCCCACAAAAACTGTGGTGGGAGAAAAGTCCTCCACTGAGACTACGCAGCCATTACTGGGATGTGAACTGCAATTTAAAGATTGAATAAAAATAATGTAAAAAATGTGATGTAAAAGAAAAGAACACCATGAGAGGAGTTGACTTATTAAAAAATTCTGTTCCAAAAATTTAAGAAAATTGAGTAGCATATTTATATGACTCCTATATAAATCCTGTTTTCTTACATTATCAGCATCATTTCAGTATTTGTTTGGAACAATATTGTTATATACACATGACATGGGGCCAAATCAGGCAAATGTGAGAAAAAGACCCTCCAGAAGGACTGTGGTTACTGGAAAACGTATTCAAAAAAAAAAAAAAAGCAGGAAGGAACCGTCAGCCACGACACTGCTCCAGCCCAAAGCGTCTGCACAGGCAGGCAGGTGCACACCATGCCACCCAGTACACTTGGCATGCCCATCCTCGCTGCCTTGCCAAGCCACCCCTCGCTCCCCCCTCCTAATGGTTCCCAAAATCTCCCTTCCACTGTATTTCCCCACAAGATGTGCAATAAATAAATATAAGGGATGGAGAAAGGAGGAAGAGGAATTCAAGCAAATTCCCACTTCTTTTCTCTATTATTGCAAATTTTTACTTCAAATACTGGTTTTTTTTAATAGTGAGGTCCACACAAGAAATAAAATACTCCGAAGAGCAAGGTACAGAGGTAGACTGTAACACTGCTCAGTTGTCATGAAGATTTTCATAAGACAGGGCTACCCATCCATTCCTAATTTCTAAACACTTCAGATACTTGTGAGGAAGAAGAAAATCTCTTCTATGTAGCACCTCTACTGGGCTCACATCAGCCTTTTGTAATCTATATGTGCTCTCCATTAAAATGGCAAATCTTACTGAATACAGAAAATTATTTTGCTAACAAGATCTATTGTTTCATCTATTTTTTTTTTTGATAGGACAAGCTTAAACAATTCTAAAGACGTGCAGAAAGTGAACCCACAGTAAAAAGAAAGTCAACCACGGAGCTGAGACAAACTTTGGGACAACTGCAGCAACACTGTAATATTTAATTCTCTTTTCAGATTTTCTCTTTACTGCAGACCACAGACCGTGTAACTGTTTCATGTTACACCAACAGTATAACTGTGGTGGTACTACTGTGGTGGCACTGTGCTTGGTACTACTGAAGATCAGATTCTCTCCTGCACACAGATTACCTGTAACAGCATATGCATTTCAGATATTTCAAAAGAGCAGGTAGTTGAAGAACTGGAGGGAGTTTTGTGTTGCTTAGCAAAGACTCTCTCTTGTTTAGTGCTTACCTGGGATTCAATAAGCAGATGAACCACTCCTCCTTACTTATCCATTCTGTGTATGCTTGAAAAGCAATGCATTAACATTTTCATGTATGTAGAATTATATTTGAAACCAAGAGCGGGTTCCGCGATCCCTTCACAGCTCAACTAGTTGAAAAATCTTGGATGACAGTGCCCCTCTCTGGTTCAAAGATATTAGTGCACATTTGCCTGTTACTGTTACAAGCCCAGAACCCTGCCTAGTGAACTGTTTAAAAACTACTCAAAACAGTCTGATTGAGGGAGGGCAACAAAAGGTTCAAGTATTAAGTTTGACTTGAACATCGTTTGCTGATTTATAACTAAGGCACGCTGGCGATCTTCACGTGAAAGCAACAGTATGCTGAGCTACTCCGTATCATCCAAGCACACGTTTTACATTTAATATACCAGTCAGAGCAGAAGCTAGGCCAGCATGCAAGTCAGAATACCTCCAAGCCCTGAATAAAGGTTGAGAATCTGAACCAACAGGCATGTTTTGAAACACAAAACTCAGATTACCTTGGCAAAAGTACAATGGCTGTGCACATAAGCACAGCAGGCAGCAAGACTGGTCTACTATGGTCCACAATGAAATGAATACTGAAAGGATGTAAGCTACCTGCATCTCTGTCCACAGCTTCCACCTTTATGACAAACTCCCCTGGATCCTGGTTTTCATGAACTGCAGTCTCGTAAAGTTGCTTCAGAAATATCGGAGTCTCATCATTTACATCAAGAACAACAATGGTTAGAACCTGCGTGGCAGAGAGAGCTGGGCTGCCGTCATCAAGAGCCATGACTGTCAAACTGTAGCGCTCCTGAATCTCACGGTCCAGAAGCTGGGCTGTAGTTAGGAGTCCTATTATAGAGAAAGAAGGTATTTTGAAAAAGTATTCTGGTCCAGGTTAGGATCCCTGTTGTTCCAGCACTCACAGCTTCAATGTAGCATCCCCATGCATGCTGTGCCACTGCTGCAAGGCGTCCAGAATTCAGAGTCAATCATTATCTTTGATTCCCTTCACAGTGTTGCCTGGCCCTAAATACTTAATTTTGATGTCAAGGGAAACTAGAATTCATGGAATATTCAAGTGAGGTTCAGAGATTCCTTTTTATTTAACTTTGGGCTTAACTTCTTAATTTTAACTTAAATATCTGTCTTTTGCTTATAAGTTATGCAATTAGGAACTTTGCAGGTCAGTGACAGCTGTATCACATAATGGATTCAAATTCTGAATAAGAACCAGAAAATATTACAACTATTAGGGTGAGATTTTCACTTTTGTGCAGATGATATATTAGTTACTGAACTCATTCAGGAACCAGAGAATTTCAGAGGGCTGAAGAATAAAATTTGAGCCTCCACTGAAAATGTTCCAGCCACAGTGTAATGCACATTCCCTGATCTTGAGTTTGCCTTTTCTCATGCATATATATAGCAACATATGTGTGCACATGCTTTAAGTAAGCATCACACAAAAATCAGAATAAAAGATTTCACTGCACATACTTTTTTCCCCACACTCCTCAGTGCACTATTGAAAGGCACTCCAGCACACCTACACAACAGCAATAGAGCCACCCAGAAGTTTTTGAGCCGAGTCTCACTGAGCTTGCCTACTGCACATAGTACTGGTGAGGTGCTTTGCCTGAGATAACCACCCCTGAGGATGTCAAGGCACCTGGGTAGAACGCCATAGTAATGTCGTACTTCAGTATTGCATTGTATGCGCTCCCAAATATTACCCTGAGACGCACAGTATAAGAGACGCCAGAGAACAGAAGTTACAGTACCTGTGATTTTATCCAACACAAATGATTTGTTTTCATTGCCTGAAAGAATGTGATATGTAACTTGTCCATTTCTTCCCTCATCAGGATCCTTTGCAATTATGTGGTGCACAAGGAAGCCCACCTCCACATCCTCCACAACATAGGAAAGAGGCGAAGATGCAAAACTGGGACTGTTGTCATTGATATCTAAAATAATAATTTTTGCAGCCAGGGAATCAAGTCTGCGATCAGTCAGATTTATTGCCTGGTCTGCTGCGGACACAGTAAGGATCACAGAGCGAGTAATCTCCCTGTCTAGTGGAAAAGCTGTGGTCAATGTGCCATATAAAGGGTGAATAAGAAATGGATTTTCAAAGTTTCTCATTTCCAGGGAATACTGTATTTTGCTGTTCAGAAAACTGCCATCTCCATCTTTGGCATTGAATGTGTAAACCAGAGTGCCAACAGGTACATTTTCCTCTATGCCAATCACTACAAAGTCATCTTGAAAATATGGAGAATGATCATTCTGATCTTCTACATCGATACTTAGGAAGACAGTGTTATTCTGTGGAAGATTATTATTATAATCCTTTATGAAAACTTGCAAAAGGAAATGCGAAGCTGTTTCATAGTCAAGTTCCTTGGAAAGAAAAAGGTCTCCTGTTAAGCTATCTATTTCAAAATGAACATCATCATCTTTAGCAATACTGAAATGCAGTTTCCTGTTAGTTGTTAGATGATTATCAGGCCACTTCAGAGAATTCAACACTTGCGTAGGTTTAAAATTTTCAGGTACAACGAAGTGCTTGAAATCTTGAGAGAAGACAGATCTCCCATTGGGAAGTGGGATTACCTGCAACAAAAGCACAAAGACTGCGATATTTTCCTATTGTTATCACAAATAGTGTAATGAAAGTTGTTTTTCTTAATTGAGAGGTTAGTAAGTTATTATTTGTGACTATATTTATCCTAAGTATGCCTCAAAGCCAGAAAACAAATTCAACATGCTCTGTAGGAATTCAAACAGTCCTTGGCCAGTCATTCTATAACTGTCTTGCATTCCCATGTGTCCTGGTTTTGCTGGGATAGAATCATAGAACTAATTTTTCCGCACAGAAAAGCTGCATTTTAAAACAGATTGCAGCACTTAATTCTGTGAGAACATACTCAATAAGACACTTTGATGTAGTTAATGACCAGCTACGGAATGCAAGTTTCCACAGTGATCAAGGTCTTTAGCAGTTTTGGGATAGCCAGGTGCAAAAGCAAGGAGGGGCAAAAGCCAGGGCATCTGACCTGAGCTGGCCAACAGAAGTATTGTCTCTCACCCTCTGAATCACTCCGACAAGGACAGGCTGAGAGAGTAGGCCTCATTCAGCCTGGAGAAGAGAAGGCTCTGGGGAGACCTAACTGCAGCCTACCAGTACCTAAACAGGCCCACAGGAAAGAAGGAGAGGGGCTATTTACAAAGGCATGGAGTGACAGGACAAGGGGTAATGGCTTTAAACTAAAAGAGGGGAGATTTAGATAAGATATCAGGAAGAAATTCTTTCCTGTGAGGGTGGTGAGGCACTGGAACAGGTTGCCCAGAGAAGCTGTGGAGGCCCCATCCCTGGCAGTGTTCAAGGCCAGGTTGGATGGGGCTTTGGGCAACCTGATCTAGTGGAGGGTGTCCCTGCCCATGGCAGGGGGGGTGGAACTAGATAGTCTTTGAGGTCCCTTCCAACTCAAACCATTCTATGACTATGACAGGCATCCCAAACCAGATGACCTGAATACTGCTATCTCTGCCCCTATTCTGAAGCACTTTAACTGGCTTTTGGCATAGAGCAGCATCGCAGGGACAGATAGGACAAGCATGGTATGTTAGACAGTTTGCCAAACACAAACAGCTGATTTTTTCATTACAGGGTTTCATTCATTATGGGTTGCTGCAGTATTTCAATTTAATGCTTTAAAGAATCTTTTTAACTGTAGGAATTATATTTGCCTTGTCTTGACTGAGGCATTTTTTCCAAGCTGTCCAAAATTAACTATCTTTTGGGTGAGGTGACAGCAGCAGGCTCGGTGACATTCAGCTGGTGGCACGGGAGAGCACAGGCGGCCTGGACAAAGCAGCCCCACCGCAGTTTGATGAGCTGCAGGTGCCTGGCAGCAGGGAGAGCACAGGCTGGATTTCACACGCCCATGCAGAGCAGCCCCATATAAACCAGCACACTGGAATCAGCCATCCTTATACTCGGTTACAGAGACAGAATTTAGGAAAGGGAGGAACATAGCAGAGAAAAAGAAGTATCTACTCTAAGATATTTTAGTTTACTTCTCTCCCACTTTCAGTCCCTCCTGATATTTGCTTTTAATTCTGCCTGTTATCCTTCTCTTTTCCGGTGTTCAGACCTCCTACCAAAGCACAAATATTATCTATTTGCAAGACAACTCAGAATCCTATTGGGTATTCTTAAGTTTTGCCCTCTCATTTCCTCCCTCAACAGAAAAATGGCTAAAGAAAATGATGAGACAAGGTGCTTATAATCTTGAACTTCTTCCTTTCTTCAGCTTATTTCCCTGGCTTCTCCCATTTTATTTAAAAAAAAAACAACCAACCAACACAACAAACAACCCACAGAACAACAAACCCAAAAAAACCCAAACAAAACCAAAACCACAAAGTAGCTACCCTAATTTTCCTATCTGCACAACATAAGTACCTGGATGGAAACAGCAGCATGTCCTTGAAGTGAAGGCATCCCCTGGTCTGTGGCTGTGACTGTCATTCTGTAGTCTGATCTCTCAGCATGTGACAGAGAGCGGGTTGTTCTTAACTCCCCACTGACAGCATCGATCTGGAAGTATCCTATATCATCTTCTGCAGGGGAAAAATGGATATCTTATTATAGATCTCTTCAGCTTGCCTCCAGAGTACTGCCACTGCAATTAATGAATAAGAAAGAGCAGGAGCCAGTGGAAAGTGAATCTGCTGCACTCATTTAGAGCTCTCTGGCTCACTTGGTTCACGTCTTCTTCCTTCATCAAGTACATAGTTATTATAAACCACTTTTTCTGGATTTAGAAAGCTACAGAGAGAAATGCTATGGAGTATCAAAGCAACTGCTCGCTTTTTTACCCGTGTTACTTGCATCAAAGGTGTGAGCAGCAGGCACCCCACGATCAGTACTCTTGTCTCCAACGTAAGTTGGCAGGCAGGGCCAGAGAAAGAATTAAGCCTTAGTCTCTGAGCTTGCGTGAAGGGTCAACTGATGCTGGGTACACAGCTGGCTTATGTCCCTCACAGACTACAGGTCAAAGAGACTGATCTACTCCTAAGACACTAATTGCAGTGATGCCACTTGCCCTGCCTGTGCTCTGAACCAGGAGATAACCAGGGTAGCTAAAATTTTACAGTAAGTTGTTGCAAAGCAACATGTGAATATTGGAAATTATGCTTTCATCCTCCATCAAGGACTGGCTGCATGCTAGTAACAAGCCAGTTCTAGAATTGCAAAGAAAAATTCTACCTTCAAGGAGTAAATAGCTCATTGTGACCCCATTTTCAAGGAATGCAATACAAATACTCTCTGACATTTAGTAAAACAGGAAAGTATCTATTACTTGGTATACGTTACCAGACACGGAAAATCAAATTTGTGATAAGTGTTTGTTTCGTAAAATACCATGCAGACAACATTTTGCTGCGAGAATTTTTAATAAGGTGTGCTGGTGGGTTAAACAAAGTCAGGTAGTATAACAGCTGCTATTCTAATAAACAACTGTGGTAAAAATAAATTCAGTGCAGATGTACACAAAACACCCATAAAGAACTATATGTCCATAGACACCTAAATGAGCATGAAGCTGTTTATGTTTTCCAAATGGGCACATGCAAATTAGTTAGCTACACATCTAGAAGTTCATTTTTGTATTTGCCTTACCTGTAACCATAAAATATTTGCACCTGTAGAATTTGAATAAACACTGAGCAGGCTAGTTAGGAAACAGGGTTTTCACAATCAACAAATAGGAGTTTTTTGCAATGTTGTTCTGCTATTTTTGACTGACTATAAGTTTCTAATGCTCCATGAGTCCCTTCTGGGTTGACTCGTGCAGTCTGGAACGTAACGAAGAAATTGCCAACAAAAGGAAGTAATATGGAGAGACAATTATATGGAATGGGACAGTCCTGCATTCTGCATTTTTCATGATAGTTTGAAAATATTAATGCTGTTGTATTACTGTTTTCATAAATAGCTTTTGGTTACTTTCCTGGTTTAGGTCCCAGCAGTATGTCTGCATTCACAGATATGCTATTATGTTCCATATAACGTTTCATGACACAAAATCCCAACTAAGCAAAAGTCAGAGGAGATATGAAAAACAGAACACAATGTGAATTGCATGCATGTATTTTTAACATTTTGCTAAAACTGACATTTAAAATAACTGATAGGGAAAAGTAACAAGAAAAAAACCCAACCAGTAAGCAGAAGTGCACGAAAACTATGCCCTTCATTTTTCCTACCGAAACAGAGCTACAGTTACCAAACGGAACGAAAAAAAAAGAAAAATAGTTAAAAAATAAAATCAGAGAACAAAAACATTGCAAGTACACAATTGCAATCTGAGTAGGAGGCTATGAGGACTTGGTACTGTACTATAAAGAGTCAAAACTGAAAAACTTATTTCTATTTTTCTCGTATTTTTATCAGTCTTTTAAAAATTTGTTCATGTACCATTTCAAAGCATAGTCATTTGATTTCAAATCAGAGAAAATGTCAAGAAAAGAAACCCTTACGAAACAGATTTCCCTTTGTCTACAGAAAGGAACTTTTATACTCCTTTTTGTAGCTAAAGCGATTTCTCCCATTTCTGAATATCAAAAGCCTACCTAAAAACAGATATTTCTTTTCATCTGATTTAATAGATAAGATGATATGTACTAAGAGAATAGATAGACCACTTGTGAACACTTTCGCCCAAGATTACCAAGGGCAAATAAGTGGTAGACTGCTCACTTTCTAAATACACTCCCAACCCTCCTCTTCATTCTTTTGGAAGTTCAAAGTAAGATATAAGGGAAAAGCCAGTTTTACGTTTTACACTCAAAGAGCATGTCAGTCATTGCTCTAAAACCTCATGCTCTCTGCACTTCAAGAAACCTTTGCTCAGCTTTCATCTCTACGTCAGCTGTATTAGGGAACTGCTGCTTATTATCATATACCCTAAAGATGTCCTTTTTTTGTGTGAAGAGAAAAGGAAGAAAGTGTAAGAGAAATGGGTAAGACAGAAGGAAATTGAGAAGAGCAGATGAAGCATGGAACAGCAAAAAAAATTATATCTCTTAATAACTAGACTCTAATGTGGCCCCAATCTCGTCCTGTGCTTGCAACTCTACTCTGACCTGCCAATAAATGGTTGCGCTTTTCCACTTAAATCTTCTACCTCTGCATTGTCCAACATATTGACCAGGCTTTCATTTACATGAGGTTCTCCAAAGTACAGGTACTTTCTCAACTCTGTGCTCTCAAACATAATCACAGAAACTGCAGTTTCGGACAAAAAAGATGACCTGAGAAACCCCACGCAATACATGACTGTAAATTTTCGCAGAATACTTAAGGCTTCCAGGGACTGCCGTTCAGGCAAAATGGCCCAGAAAGCAGACAGAAAATAACACTAGAGTTTTGCCAGATATTTGTGACCTCAGGATACATGATTGTTAGCTATATATTTTTACCTACTTTCTTGAAGAACTGATCTTTCCTCGGTTTTAAAATACTTAGTGCCTTAGCCATCTCATTCTCCTTTGACATGAAAGACAAGCTGTTTCTCGTAACAGAAAAGAAGGTGGTGGTGCCATGGCTCCTGAAGAGCTTGAAAGCTGCAGGGCTGCAGCAGAAACACAGCCCTCTGCAAGTCAAAGAATGCTCCCTGCATGCTGCTTGCAGATCACCCTGGAGAACAAGTACTTGTCCACAGACATATGTACAAATCTTGACACTTCATATGTGTCAGCTAGGCTTCTCCTAGCACTCTGGTGGTCAAGCGCTAACGTGTCTGCAGAACTGGTCCAAATATAACTGTAAATGCTTCCACTTTGTGTGTTAAGACTAGCACTGGTAAAGCAATAGTTATGATTCACTATAAATACAAAGTAATTTTTGTTATAAATGTTATACTATAATGTATTGACAGTCATAAAGAAGGCCAGGCAAATCCCTTTGCAATTGCCAGCATCCCTAAGGAATTCACCTCCCTCTGTATTAGGTTACTCTTTCAGTGATAACACCAAAGTGGAGGTATGGCCATATGATGATGCATTTCCATGCACATGAATGCTTAAAGATAATTTGTTTTGATTTTCTGGGAAGAGGGAGATGCACTTTGAAGGAAACACTTCTCTTCTGAAGGCTAAAATTCATCTGTTGTTCCTTTACACATTTTTCCTTACATACTTTGTTGGCATTTGTCATTAGCCCTCCTGTATCACTTCATCTATTACTGCTATCTTGGTATTTCTTTAAGGTCTCCAGAACCTTAAAAATTACCCAGTGACTCTTCAAGCTGAAGAGCTGACATTGGCACTCATAGCTCTTAATCTTGTGGCAGTCTCTCAACTGTTAAGAGCACTGGGTCTGCACACAGTCCTCCAGTTAACCTAATGTCTTTGTGTTTAACAAATATGGCTGTAAATCAGATCATATTTCGTCCTCATATTTTAGTACTGAACAATGTCCCAGAACTAGAAAATACTAATTTAAATATAAACCAGGCAAGAACTTCATCATGAAATGGAAGACCAGATGTTAAAGGCTGTGAGCCAACTAACAACAACAACAAAAATTAGTATCAGAGAAGCTCAGCTGTTTCTGGATTTGTTTATCGGGAAAATATCTAGTTCTAAGGCTAGGAGGGCTCTTTCAGTGGTTTTTTTTGCTGCTTTTTTTATCCTTTTGTTCTTTCTAGAGGCGGCATTTGCAAGACCAGTGATATTTTGTGTTGCTAGTCATGTTTATAATTTGAACTCTTACTTACTCCCCTCTGGGCCTCTACAGTGAAGCCAGTAAGAAAATCCAGTGTGCTGCTTGAAGGAAGGGGATATAGTCAGATATAAAGACCGGCAGAGACCTCTGAAGAACACTTTCTGCGTTGCCTGGTCGTCACCCTTCAAACAAAGGGTTAGGTACTACTCATTCCCTTTTTCTTAAGGGGGATCATTAAGTGCAAAATCTTATTATTCACAATGCAGAAGTCTATGATTCTCTACAGCTCCCTCTGGAAAAGGCAGTCACTTGTATCCAAATTAAGGCAATAAAACTATGGCCATAAACAGACCCTAGAGTCTTTTATCATCTACATATATTTCAAGTGCAAAATTTTCAATAGAGTTGTTAAATGTTTTTTGTTTTTTTTTAAGCATCGCTTGGCAGAAGAGAGCAGAGTTAGTTCTCTTACCCTTGTGGATTTGGATCTTCAAGTCCTCCCATTACCCCACAAAAGTCAAAAGGGTATGCAAAGACACAGCATAACATAATCCACGGGAATCTTTTGGTAATTTCAGCCTTGGCAAGCAGAGGTTACAGATTCTTTCACTCTCTTAAAGAGAGTGAGGAGTAATACAGCTTTGCAGTTATTTTGTTCTTTACACTACAGTGACAAATAATTGTAACGAGTTTAAACCAACACTCACATATGAGCTCTGCCTACCCAGAAAGAACACCCGAGGAAATGCGCTGAGTGGATGGAAACATTGGAAATGTTTTCTTGGTCTGATGAAACAGTATGCTCTATGTGCAAATCACCATAGACTGCAAATATCAAGCTTAAAAAGCATTGATTACAGTAGGCCAGTAGAATTGAGCAGGTACCATAATAAAAGGAATAGTTCTGTTCTTGGCACCTCTTGCTGATTTGAACCAATAGTGAAGCAAAGCAGCAGAAACAGATACGTTTTCCTCACTGGTGACAGAATGAGTTCTCTTGCGTAAAGGCATAGGAAGTGGTATGTGGCAAAAACAGAGATCATATCTATTTCTCATACCAGTATTAATGTCCCAGTCCCACTCGTGTTCTAATTTAGAGCTGCACTGTTATTCATTTCGCTGCAAACAAAATTAGATCCTATGGCATACCCCAGAAGTGAGCTACTACATGTAGGAATTAGAGGGAAAACTAGAGAAGTGTTTTTAAGTGGCCACACTATGTCAGGCTAACACAGTGCTAAACAAAGGGTGAAACATGAACTAAAAACCACAAGCCTCATTGTCTGCACAGATTATCTGCCGATCCTTCTGATCCCTGTCTCAGACTCATGAACTGCTCTTTTAGCAGGAAAATTTTCAGTTGGTCATGGGAAAAGGGAGATCATCTTTCCTTTAAGATATGAAACAACTGACTGAATCACTAAACTGTATAGTACAAGATCACAGTCCTAATCTTTTCTGAGTGCTGTTAGAATGCTCTCTGGCCGGCCACACAAGTAACCAAACCCCTGGGAAGATGGGCGGGGGAAGGAGGAAAGGTAGCTGCTGGCACCTCCTCAGATACTTCACAAAGCATACAGTGGTCCTCATTTCTATTTACACAGACATCTTTATTCTAACAGATACAAAATAGACATAAAATCCTGTGTGTACACATGGCATCTCTAAAACTCTAGTTATTTGAATGTATCTTTTCTTACAAATAACACTTTAAATTCTTACCTGATTCTATCGAATATAATACCACACTGTTGTTTCCAGAATCAAAGTCCTTCGCAAAGACGGTGGTAATAAGTGTCCCTGATGGCTGCCCTTCCAAAACCTGTCATCACGCAGTTTATAAATAATTTGCAAATATACATGGAAAACAACGAGCCTTAAAATAAATTCCTTTCCATAACACAAGAGTTTAACTCTTGCTTTATCTTCCATTTCAGTAATATTTACAGTCATTGTAAAGTGCACTCCAGGAAATGGTTAAATACAGTTCAAGCAATCTATATACAGTCTGTGTATCTGGCTACTTGAAAAATCTTTAGTACAGCAGACTCAGAAGTCAGAAATTAAAAGAGATTCTATGGCACATATAAATAAAATTATACATGCATATCCTTTACATCTCACAGTATATACGTGTATATTTATATAAGGTGGAGAAGCATTTGATAAATTCCCAAATATACCCGAGTCTAAGTAAGGAATGGGCTACGCTTCCATTTCAGTGCCGTACTGTTACTGTTATACAGGACTGGGGGTTTGGGCTCCTGCCACAGGGTGGTGCTCGGAGCAAGGCAGCGCATTCCCACCAGCAACACCCACCTTGAGGTGCAGCTCCTGCCCGGGTGCAACCTGAGGGAAGAGGGGCTTGTTGTCGTTGATGTCCCTCACCATGATGTACACGGTTGCTGTGGCATTAAGCTGCGGTGACCCGTGGTCGGTCACTAGCACGGTCAGCTGGTGGTGAGCTTGCTTTTCACGGTCCAGTGCGACCCAATTTATAATTTCACCTGATGGACAAAGAAAATTAATATTACATACTTTACTGTACAGCAGATGCCCCAGAGCAAAGGTATAAAACAGTATGAACCAACGTGCTGACCTTCCAAAGCAATCCATCTGGCCTTTTCTTCACCACACTTCAGGACAGATAATATATGAGCACAGGATCTTAACTGCTGACACATGGCCTTTATTACGCCTCTGGGTTAGGAAATTCTCAACACAAGGTCTGTACATTAATCAGAAAGCCTTATGTCTCCTATACATTCTGGTAGACCCAGTGAACAAATCTGACCCCATCTTCTCTCCATCTGCTCAACCATATTTAATATAGCTGTAGATTTGTGGTTGACCAAAGTCCTTCACACAGATAACCACATATTGTTTTAAAATCTTCTTGGTTAAATCCTAGTATTCTATTTGCCTTTGAGCTTCATAGAACCATATAATGGTTTAAGTTGGAAGTGACCTCAAAGATCATCTAGTTTGAACCTGCCCCCCCCTGCCATGGGCAGGGACACCCTCCACTAGACCAGGTTGCCCAAAGCCCCATCCAGCCTGGCCTTGAACACTTCCAGGGATGGGGCCTCCACAGCTTCTCTGGGCAACCTGTGCCAGTGCCTCACCACCCTCACAGTAAAGAATTTCTTCCTAATATCTAATCTAAATCTACCCTCCTTCAGTTTAAGGCCATTATCCCTTGTCCTATCACTTCCATAAATGTACTCAACAGGAACCTGGACATTTGGGAACAGGCATTTTAAACAGCTGATCGCTTGCCACGTATCATTTTGCAAAACCACATTATTCAGTGCCTATGTTCCTTACATGATTCCCTTCCTCTGGGTTCTCCATGCTGCGTTCTGTGGTGTTATACTGTGTGCATATAGCATTTATTACTCAAGGCACTTGGGATTCACTGCAGAGCACACCCTGTGCTGTGAAAGATACCTCTCAGCCAATTTGATTTCTTCGGTGCCATGTACCGCATGAACTCAGTTTTTATGTAATTTACAGAAGTTTTCACAAATATTTTAAATCACTAACTGTCAAGTGTCATAGTTACCCCTTCAGTTATTTATGGATGATGTGTACTTTTCAACTGCACTTGTTCACAAGGCAATTAAGTTCTTCATATGAACTACTGAAACTAAAACTTGAAAGTCCTTCTTTTAACTTGTTACAGTCAAACATTGAAACTTATGACCAAGTGATCAGAATGAAGTAATGAAAAAAAAATAATAAATCACATCCTAAGGGTTAGTTCATTCGGCATGCACATGTATTAGATTTATTTCATCCTCCAAACTGTGAAGCTCCAAGTTAGAATATTCACATATCCACCCAAGAGATTCACAGCAGTTCCTGAAAGCTTTTCACTTCCATTCCCTTAGGGAAGGCTGCTTTCCAAAAGCAATATTAGGCAGATTACAAATCATAAAATGCTACCTGTGTTGGAATTCATCTTGAAATACTTCCCATCAGACAAGAGGAAATAGGAAAGTTGTCCATTTCTTCCTGAGTCTTTGTCAACAGCTGTAATGGTGCCAACCACACCCCTGGGAACTGGATTTTCCTCCATTTCAAAAAAGTAGCTCTCATGCATAAACATAGGAGAATTATCATTTTCATCCAGGACATTAACTATTATGGATGTACTTGCATTTTGTCTGAGGTTTTCATCATCGGAGGTGCTGACCAGGGCTCTAAAACTTAGTATCTGTGCACATTCATAGTTCAAACGTTTCCGAAGATAAATACAGCCAGTATCAGAGCTGATTCCAAATGCAACAGAATCTGTGCTAGGCTCTAAAGCATATGTCAGCTTGGAGGTAACACTGTGTGGATCAAGTGAGTGGGCTTGAACCTGCAGGATTTGGGCACCTGGAGAGGTAGCTTCACTGATTTCTACTTGATACACCAAGTTTTGAAAAACCAAAGTAGGGCCCACCTTCTGCTCTTCAATAATCACCGTCAACACCAGGAAAGAAGTCAGGGGAGGAATTCCACTGTCTTCAGCTGCTATGTGTAGAGTATGTTTCTGCTGCTTCTCTGCAAACACTGTCCTGGTGAGGTTTACCACTCCAAGGCTTGGATCAATGCTAAATGCATTTGACTGCTTGCTTGCAATACTATATTTGATTGCCCCATTTAGGCCACTGTCTTTGTCTTCTGCATGAGCAATATAGACAGCAGTGCCAGGAGGCTGGGTACAAGAAATAGTTACCTTATCAGATTTGGTAAGAAATACTGGAGGATTGTCATTAACATCTATCACAGATATGTTGACCTGGGTGCTGCTGTAGGCAGGGGAGTTACCCAACTGTGACTGAATGGTGAGCACAACAACAGCCTGAGTTTCATGGTCAAGCTGCTTTTTAGTGCGGATGATACCAAACTGGGGGTCAATAGAAAATCTTCCATGTGGGTCACCAGAGGAAATTCTGTAAGAAATCACTTCTAAAGAATCTAGAAATGGAAACAACAACAAAAAAATGTAAACAAATATTAAAGTGATAACATGAAACTTGGTAAGAACACCTGCAAAAAATGCATGCTGTTAAATTCAGCAGAATGAATGTAAGCTACACAGATGTTTGACTTTCTTGGGCTTTTTATGCTTCCTGCTTCTGTCCCTGGAGCCCTTCAGTAAAATAAATACTACTCAGGCTTGATCTGACTGTATACAGTTTGTCCACTTGTGCACCATCTGATTTTCACCTCACTGATATGATAAAACTCGATAGAGAATATAGTATAATAGCCTCTTGGTTTTTCCCTGATCTAAAATACAGAAAACATTCCTATAAACGAATCTTAGGGGAGTAATTTCACTGCACACAGCCGTTCACTACAGGAAGGAATGAAACAGGTGGCAGTTGTCTGAAAGAACTGTATTTTACCAAACTTACTGTTTGTTCATAGATGACCATTGCTATAATCTTTATATATCAGATGATAACCCTAAAGCAAAAGCTACCTGAAGGTTCTGGCTTATTATCAAGGCTGCTCCACTGGTGCTACCTGAGGACAGTGGTCAATGCATTGTCCTTCCAAGAAGGAGAAAATGGGAGGACTTGAGTCAAACTTCTGTAAAACTTCAGCCTCTACCAGCTTATGTGTCCAGATCCATCACCAAACTGGTATATGGACTCATGGCTCCCACTGCTCTGCCTAGGAACCAAATATACCTGGCTCTCAGGACTGGGTCTTTTATGGCTAAGGCCTGGCAGGAGCTAACCCATCTCTCTCTAAAAATGATAAAGAAACCAAATGGATTAAATAAATTGTCAAAAGGTCCCAAACACATTCATCTGGACTTCACCACTGAATTTGGGAAAATACATGTGTGTGTTGAGTTTTGTTTGGGGATCTTTTTGAGGGGGAAGGAGATGGGGGGTGGATTGTTTGAGCTTTTTTCAGCAGCACTTCATATAGATTCTCTAAAACTTCTGAATATCTCTCTGCTCATAAGTATTGCTCTGAGATTTGTCTTGCATGGCTAACACTAACACAAGCCGTACCATCACACAGACCATCCCTTACACTTTCACAACATGCTTCCCATCTCCCCATTCACAATTGTAGAAATCCATCTGGAAGAAAATGGAGGTAGTTGCCAAACCCAAGGACCACCAAGGAGAGTTCCACGAATCTCCATCTGCTCTAACAAGCATCCTGATATAGTAGTGATTACACCAGTTGCTGTAAATACCACCAGTAAATACTATTTAATGCTCAACAGACTGAATGAATAATATGAAAGTTTAAAAGAAAAAAAATTATCTGCAGATATTTCCAGTTAACGGTCACAACCAAAATGCAATGTAATCTCTGACTGAGCACGCAACTTACTTGGAGGCTCTCTGGCCTTTACGGTGCCAATCAGGCTGTCTTCAGGTGCATCTTCAAGAACAGAAAAAGTGTACCGGGATCTCTCAAATATGGCAGGGGCCAAAGCAGTCTGGAGGATGTTTACCGTGATGGCTGCATTGGTGGCAGAGGGAAGGCCACCCCCATCCCATGCAGAAACAGACAGGAAGAGCGCAGAACGTGTCAGGTGGTCAAGAGCTGAGATCAGGTAAATAATTCCTGAAAGTATACAGAAAAGTCACCAAATACAGCATACACGCAAACAGGGTTGAAGCCCCAAAATACAAATCTTAAGAGCAGTGGGCTCTGTGGAAAGTATCTGGGAAGCAATCACCTGATGTCTGATTACAAGTTTCTGATAAAATACCTCTTAATAGCAAAATCCAAGGTCTGCTGAACTTGCAACCTGCTAACAATTACTTATTTCATATAGTTTACATAAAAGTAATTCTTTGAAAAGCAAATGCAATGCTCTGTCCAGAAACAGAGAACTTTGGATGTGCCTTCCTCAAGATAAATGTATTTTCATCCTTTAACTCTGATGAATGAGACTAGCTGTCTCCAAATATATTCACTCCTGACAGCTAAAATAAGTCTTTAGTAATATCAGATAATTATGTCCAATTTTCAAATACTCTCTATATTACTACAGACACCCACATCTAACTATAATTACCTAAGACAGTAGTATGGATAGAAAGAATGAACACGGCAGGAATCCTGTCCCATTTTCTTCTACAGTGAAATCTTACGTGAACTTCAGAGAAAGCTTTGAGTGAAGACTTCAGTCTCAGCAATGAGAATTATATCCAAACCATAGCTCTATATGGGACATTCATAACAGTCCACAACAATTATCCAAAACTGATACTTCTTAATTGCTCTGTGAGAAACAGTTAGTCATTCATTGCCCTTTGCAAGCAAATTAAGGATTTATAAATTAATATACAAACCCACAAATAAATCATTAACCTCTGGAGCACTCTGAAATGTCGCATCTAGATGAAGTGAACATGAATATTGAAAAACTTAGCGGAGCACACTAAATCATAGTGTAATATAGCAGATCACGGTATGTTTGCTAGTTCATGAATTGTATAAATAATAACCTGAGGCACACAGTCAAAGTTCAGGTACTTTTAGCCAGGTAAAAGATGGAATCAGGAAATGTAATTATGCCCTAAAGAGCATTAATACTGCTTTGTCGTATCTTTTCCAGCATCTTATCTATCATTGAGCAGGAGGAAGAACACTTTCACTTGTTCTGAGATGGCACAAATCCCTCAATATTCTAAGACCCTTTGGCGGTCACAGATTTTGCAACACATGGAGAGCTCTTTAAGTAAAGTTTTCAACATGAAGACAAAAGGTTAAATGCAAGAAAATTCTTCTTAGCAATGACCGAGTTTAAATAAATAGACATTAAATACTAAAATTGCAGTGAGCTAAGTCAAAAGGCTGTAGTAAACTCCAGTGATTCAACTAGTAGGGACAATTCTCTACCTACTAACAGGTGTTTTTAAGAAAGTACCTGTAGTTTTCGTAGGAGCTGGTGAAGAAACAAAACCTCTAGCAGCATAGTAAAGCCAAACCTTTAAACTTTAAGCTACATTTGTAATTTCCTGGCTCTCAAGACAGGTTTAGTAGGCATAATGTTTGGCATTCAAGTCAGACATTTAGTGGTTCTATTCATCAGACAGGGTAAAAATAACATTTAACTCAAAGTGCCTTAAGAGAATCAGTGCATAATTCAACTACAATATATCTTCTCAAAATTTAGTGTGAAGCCACCACACTAATTTGCTACAATGCATTTTTAAGCAGAATAATGGAAAATACATAAAATCCTTATAAATATTCAAATGTGCATGCAGTATAGTTTCCAATTATACTGCCGGGACATTACAATAACAAACTGTCTTGACATTCTTAAAATGCATTCAAAGGGTTTTCAGTATCAAAAAAGAATGCTTTCCACTAACAGCAAAGGACACCTATTCCAATGCTGCAAACCACAGTAAAAACTCAGAGATACAAATGGGATTCAGAATTCGTTGCTGATCCGGCTCCTATGCCAATAACTGATGCACTTCAATCTTATTTTGGCCTGTTTTTTCCTCTTTTTTGTCTTCTGAAGATTCAGTTTACAATTAGACAGCTCAAGAAAGCAGTCTTCCAAGGACAAACCTTTGGCATTTCCTGATGTAATCTGAGCAACTATAGCTCGAAGGAAAAGGGGTTTTAATCTTTTATTCCCAGAGGTTAAACTTATAAACATGGATTTAAAATACTATCGCTGTCAAATTAAATGAAATCCATCAAATGGACTGTATTTTACTAACTTGACCAATTGGGTATTTTTCTACTGACAAGGCCAAAAATACCTCATTCCCATTTTGGATACTTCAAGATGTACGCGAAGAGTTGGAAAATTTCTGCCGAAAAGCATCACATTGAAATTCTTACTCTCAAAGCAATAACTAATGACTTCAGAACATCCCTTAGCAAAGGGTGGAGCAAACAGTGCTCCGCTCCAGGAACTCTGAAGACCTGGTGGAACAGAAATATTTCAGAACCAAAATTCCCTCTCTGCTGACCTAGACAGCTTACAGCACAGTCCATGCCAGTTCAGCTACAGAAAGCAGACAGAAAAGAAAATGGATATAATACTTTCCTTTCTCTCTTCATTCTTCTGCTGTGTCCCAGGGAGGGAAGGGAATAGGCAAGTACATCTTGCCAACTCAGTCCTCTCTTGCAGGACCAGGGACGCCCTAAGAACAGTGGCAGATTCCAAGTAAAAAGTGTATGTCTTCCATATGGTTCCTTCCAGTCTCAAAACTGTAGTATGCGGGAAATTTTATAACCCAGTTTGACTTTTAATTATATATATTCCACTTCTTTCAGCATTTGTAGGACTGGGGATTAGCTTTGTATCTGCTGATATATAGTCTATAGAGGCATTTGAGACAGCTCTACCATATATTGGGGCACACACAACACAAGGCTTTATAATGGCATCATATGACTGGAAAGAAGCTGTAGAAGCAAGCTGCATCTGGGATCCGACTTTCTACATGGTTAGATAAAACCACCAGACTGTGATGAAAACGGACAGTCATGATCGCTTGAGCCAAAAGTAGCTGCCAGCATAGCTCAGAGCAGCCTGGCTAGGTGTACTTCGCCTCCTGAAGTGCGGGAGATCCCCTAGTACTACATCGCAAAGGCCAAAACATGGGGCTAAATGCAAGAAGCACACAGCAGCAACGAGCCACATTCGGTGTGCCAAACTCAGAGGTATGCCTCCCTAAACAGGCTGAAGACGAGTCACAGTTTTCCTTTCTTTCCTGTTCTGTAATTAGGAAAAGGCAATGGCTTGTTATTGTTATTACCATAGTCATTTGCAGCCTGCAATTTGTGGCTTCAGAGAACTTTGAAGACAATTAGGTTGCTGTGGTACAGAATATATTCTTCGATTATGAAAAACAGTTTTGAGAAATGCAAACTATGGAAAGGGATGATGAGATGGCTCCGCCGCAAGGAACATTTTAGCAAGATCAAAGCTCCCAGAAGGGAACCACACAGACACAAGTGTGGTTCCACTCTAAGAATTCAGTGCATGAAAAATGCTACTTTCTTTCTTGCAGCTTGGCTCCTCATATATATGGGCAGTCTTATCTGCTGCCTTCAATAACATTCAATTATCATTTTTTTTAAAAATTTATTGTTTATATTACTGCAGTGCCTTGAAGATTTTACCTCTGGTAATTCCTCACTCTGCAGGAGAATGAGCTGGAATCAAATCTGCTTCACAGGTGAACAATCATATAATTATATACCAGATGAAGAATTAACATCCAGGCTCACTTACCACATTGGCGTTCTTATTTTCTTGACCAGACCTGCATGGCTGTGACTGACTGCAGATTCTAACCTTTATAAATGAAAACCATGACCTGAAGACTGTCTGTCATGATTTGCATTCACATTTTAGACAGAATCTGCAATGCTGCATTGCATGACAGCAACTGCCACCACAGGTCTGAGTTTGGGAACAGCTCTGCCCCCGTGCAGGTTGGCTCAGCACAGCCACATTGGGATTAGTGATATTTTGCTGCAGAACAATCTGTGCTTACTGACTGGTGTTAATAGTTTACGGCAGTTTTGGGCATTCAATGTACAGTGAGAGCTAGTACTAACGAAGGGTGAAATCTAGACTGTCAACTCTGACCCTACTTCATCCTTCCTCGCTGACTGGCTTGACTTTGCTGCTCTTCTTTTTGTTGAGATGAGTTCTACTCCACGGGTAGGTTTACTGCTAAGTGCTGTTTCTCAGGAGTTCAAGGCCAAGAGACAAGAGCCCACATATAATTATTCTCTTTCAATAAATTTCTGATCTTCTCTGTTTATCATGCGTTCAGTCCTAACACTAAAAGGCACCTTTTGTATGGCAGAAATAGTACTGGTGACCCCAATGGCTACCATACACACTTCTAGCTGACCACTATCTGTTTTTCCACAAGGTCCCCATGTAAGCAAAATCAGAACTAGCCCTGCGTTTACAGCCATTCCTAGGTAAACAAAACATCACCCACTAGTCAAGCACTGCAGAGGCACAGAGATAAATCAGGATGCACTAACTGCAATAACAGGCTGGATTGCATAGAAATGCCTACTCATTTAAATAGCTTCCAATATTTTCTCATTGTTCATGAAATAAAAAAGCAACTTTAGAACACAGCAAGAGGGACAAAACCAACGACTATCAATAATGTTCTCTAAGACCATGAAACTGAACACCCTAACAGCTTCAAATGACAGCAGCATTTCTTCAACAAATATCCCAGGGTGGGTCAGCTGGCATGACCTGACGCACAGCTCAGACAGTAAACAGATGGCGAAAAGGTACGTATGGCTCATCACCCCAATTCCCCTCCAAAGCTGGCCACTGCACCTGCTGTTTAATTCTGTGCAGGTCAGTGCCGACCCACTGACCTGCTCAGGGCATGTCTCGCCCAACTGTGCATGCCAGCTTCTCAGTGCTGAGACACACGTACACCTTTGCTTTTTATGGACTTTATGTGTCAGAAAAGTGTTCATGATGAGCACAGGCAGGGTGATCCTCCGAGAGGGGAATGCAGTTAGGAGGTGCACACTTTGCATTAACACTAAACCCAGTTTTGTTCTACTGAAGAACTATAGCGTTTCTGCTTCACATTTCTGTTTGACTTTATCTGACTCATTGCCCATCCTCTAATCTCAGCATCGCATTTAGGTTCCAGTTTCAGCAATTTATCTGTACTTAAAATGCACCTTTTTTAATGAAGCTGCATTCTTCATTGTAACCATAACAACACTCTGCAAAATGCACTGTTCAAAGAGCTGGTTTAATAACTGTCAGGGGAAAGGAAAGACTTAATGAGGAATTACATTTTTATTTACAGTCTGCCTGCTGTAATACATGCATCTTTGGCTTATAGAAAAACAGTTTAAAAAGCTTAATCTTGATGGCACGAAAACTGTTTTGAGTTTCAGTGAATAAGAGGACTACTGCAAGATTGAAAGCATTCAGTATTTTAATGTTTTCGTAGCAAATAACTGATTCAACTCATATCAGTCTCCTACCTACATTTATACTTTACAGAAGCCTCATATCCCTACACTGTTGAATGCTTTCTAGCAGGTTCTTGTACTAAACTCAGTTTTACCTCCTGAAAAACAAAATACAAATAAAATAGCTTAGTGTCTACAACCACTACTATTTAAACATATTGTGTTTAATCATAACACTCTGCTTAGCACATGAAAATTTATTCCAGAACACTTTGTGCAAACCCAACCAGTTTGGTAATCTGCAACATAAGGAACCAGTACCTTGATCTATAAGATAATATACACAATTTTAATACTTTGGTTCTCCCAGAAACACAACACTAGTCTTAAATACTACAGGTTACAGACACTTTTTAATGACATAAAAAGTATTTATCCACATAAAATATGAATTTCTAATTAAGGCAGTTCCATTATTCAGAGGCAGAATATTCACCTGAGCATCAGCCTCTAATGTTGGGTAAAAGAGAGAATGAGTCTTGTATTAGAATGGTTTTGTACCATCTAGGCTCAGTTTTCTGTTACAGAAGTGCTTTTCATACTAAGTCTTGCAATGCACTATTTGGGATACAAATTTTTTTTCCTCTAGAAAGTGCAGTACTAGTTTAGGAGGTCACATGCCTCCTAGTGCTCCAGGGCAGCTAAAGACACGTGTAAAGCTGACCTCTTTCAGCCTTCCCATCTGCCATCTAACTGTGAATAGGTTAAACACAATTCTGCAACTTGGAGAAGTGAGCTTGAGGACTGGACTTAAAAAATATAAAGTGGTACTTACATTTGCATTACTAGCTTTTTGGATGAAGTATTTGGCCTATTTTCTATCTGAACACCACCAAAACTTTAAATTCTTTGTCTATTTTTTTTTCCAATTTAAACTACAGACAGTATTAATATTTCATTAGTTCTTTCCATGCGTGGTTCAAAGCTTACTACAAAACAAGTTAGCATGATGGTTGTTTATTTTGTAGGGGAAAAACTTGTTTATAAAGCATCTTCTGTAAACATTCTCATGATGCTGCATAACCTTAAGCCAACATTCATGAATCATATGAAAAACTGCAGGCAGATCAACCAAATTTGTAATGATTTTTCCAATGATTTTGAAAAACTGTGACTTTAAAGAAAGCCATTTTTAGAGCAGTGTGTACCAATTAATACTATTGTATTTAAAAAGTTTGGTTGCCCATTGATGTCACGAGGCATGAGGAATCCCTAAGGAAAAAGGCATGCGAAAGTCAGAGCCCACCAAAGAAATGTCTCAAACAGAAGCTGGATCAGGCCCATTCAGAACTTTTCAAACCCCTACAGTGATTCTAAACCAAGTGTTTCAATGAACAAGCTCTAAATGAAGAGCGAGCAAAGCAAGCTGAACATGCCCCCACCAGCTGCCAGCCAGGCAGCAGCACTCCAAACAAGTTGATGCCAACAGAACAGCCACACACTCCCCATTTATCAGGAAACAGCAGTGCTTTAGCTATGAAGTCCCCAGAAGATGCAACTATTCTTAGCAGGGAGGCTGCTCCACTTTGCCCAAAATGCTTAACCTAATATTAATAGGGTAAAAAAAGGAAGTCCTATGTCTCCAGTTTTAATCAGGTGATTACAACACCCATCAGAGGACAAATAGATTCAACATTGCTCAAACCAAAGGACAAACTCAGCTGGATCTTACCGGTGACCACGGCAATTGCTCAACTGTTAGGGATTTCAGTTCCTCGCTTACTTCGTGGATCTATTGCTTTATTTTCTTTATTTTCAACATTAAAGCCAAATGAAACATTTGATCCTTTTCCTCTCATTTTAAATTTCAACACATAACTCCCTCCAATTATCAACAAATTTCTATTTCCTCCATGTTTTTCAGAATACTGTTAAATCTAACATTCAGCTCCTCAAAACCTCTCATTTTCTACAGCACATATGAAAAGAAACCCAGAGATACCAAACTGAGTGCTTGTCATGTCACTCCATTGCACTCTTGCTATTTCAACATCCTATATACCTCACAGGACAGGGCTAAGGTTTGGGGTTTTTTTGTTGTTGTTTGTTTGGTTTTTGGGTTTCTTTTTTGCTTAGTATAATGCTCATGGTAGTACAACAAAGGTTTTATGCCTCACCATGGGACATCAAAGCTAAACTTAATACAGAAAAAACAAGTATTACTTTGCTGCAGCTTTCCCTACATTGCACTATTCTATGTTTAAATAATTTTTCCCTAACAGAAAAAAAATACCCAACATGCTAATTTGTCAGTAAAGCAGCATATAACCAAAGAGAGACAATTCGCTGCTGCAAGGATATTTCTTGGGTTCTGCCTTGTTTTGTTTCCTTTAATCTGACATAATAATAACTCAGAGTATGTTTATTTGATTGCATACAAAGAGAACACTTCTACATAAAAAAAGAGGTTTAAAAAAACACACCAAAAAAATCAAAGCACACACCAATAAGCAGGCAGGACTGGTGAACTGTTGTGTTTTCAAAGACAAAGGCAGAGCCCTCCCCACAAAGCCTACATCACTGCAGCACTGCCTCGTCATCCCACCAGGTCACCTTTCCTTGCTCAGTTTATTGAAGTTCCTCAAAAACATGTTTTTAATCAAGGACCTTTTCAATCAAGCTGCCAGCCTGCAGATCCAGAAATAGGTCAATGCACAACCTGGTAACAAAACTCCACTGCCATAGTAACTAGAGATGGTATTTCTTTGAAGGCACCCAAAGATGCGTGTTTCCTGCACAGGTATAGAGCGAAGCCTAATATAAGCCAGTAAGATATATTTGCTGTTCTTATAGTAAAAGCATTACAAAACATTCCAGATGCTCGTCTTAATCATCACTAACTGATTTTCTACTACATACACTCCCCTATCATGTTCATTTTAACAGTCCAACAGTGTGAAGGCATTTTGCCAAGGTTATCAGCTCGCTCTGTGTGACCTGCCACTTTCTTCTTTGCTTTAGGTTAACTGAGAACATGAAGTACATTAAGTACATCTGCACTTCAGACCCATACAGCCTCTATCAAAGAAAAGTGCTGATTGTCTGAATTCTACTTTACAAATCCCACATTATACCTCTCCTCCAAAATGGATGGTTGGGGCGTATTTTTTCCTCTTCTCCATTTTTCCTGTTATCAGCCCACATCATGACATGGGAGTTTGTTCTTTGTCTCATCTGGTGGGTTCTTCTGTTTTTGAGATCTGACATTGACTTAACTACAAGAAAGGGGGTGGGCTAGCATATTTTTGTAAACACTTTGCATAGTATCATACACAGTGAATCTTAAGTACATGTCACCCCACTATTGCATGGTTAAGTTTTGGCACATAGCTTGTAAGAATTGTTCTCTTTGTAGACGGTCACTTCTATTGGATTTCATTCATAAAAGACACACATACATTAAGAGCTGGCACTATGGATATTTGTTCATGCTGTTCTGCTACACAGCTTTCTTTCAGGGCCAATATCTGCACTCTCACACTTGCTGCAGCAAATTTTCTGTATTCCTCTATTCTTTATGTTAGATTTCTTATTAGATGAATCTCACTGAAGGTAAGTGTCCACAAATTACTCAGTGAAAACTTAGTGAAGCTAAACCACCGTCTCAGACATATTACTCTGATTTGCAGCATTCTGAATATGCTATCAATTTCATATGAAAGATCAGAAAAACAGCAATTGAAGAAACTGCAGTTCAAAAAAAAAGTGGCCTCAAAATGTTCCAAAATAAAACACTCCTAATTTTAAATGTTATTTATGTGAACCTCTTCATATGTTTAGCAAATGTACTACATGCTGTATAAAAATGCCAGAAGTAGTTTAAAAATAAGCTATTTTTTCCTACAATACTCTATGAAAACATCATTAATCATCATAAAAATGGCCTTGTTTTCTTTAAAAAGGAAGCATCCCCAATTTTACTTTGATGCGTATTACAATCTGCTATATATTAAACATTGTATAATACTTGGAGTTAAGTAAAGTTTGGTCTCATTGTTTTTCCCCCCCAAAAAAAAGAAATTTTGTATTTTGACTTTTGTTTTCAACCTGTATTGTAATAAAAATAAACCAAAACTTTTTCATGCAATGAAAATTTCCAAGTATGTGACTATTAAACAACAAAATTTCCATTTTCTTCAATAAAACAACTTGTCAACATCCTTAACTGGAATGAATCTATTCTGGTGCTCTGAACCAAATCAAAAAGTTTATTTAAAGTCAATTTGACATTAAACCCCACTTACATATGGTGCCATAGTACAGTAATGGGAGTAGTACAGCACTAAACTGCACACTGCCAAAACAAGAAAAATATATCAGTGGAGGGGACTGTTCTGCAGAAGCTCTTTTTGCATCCATTACCAAGCACTGTTAAAGAGGTAAAATGCTAGACTTAAATCTGCCTTCCGGCTGATTAAGTTAATAATTCTTATATTCTTAAACTTGCATGGCCTTCCAGTGTATTCCTCCTTGTATTCTTCTCCAACGGACTACGCTCCTAGACTGCTCTACATTTCTTACAGGACATTTTAGTCACATGATGCCCTATGCTGTTCAGTTAAAAAGAAAGCAGAATGCATCTTAAAAGCAAGTGAATTAATTTTTTAGCAAGTTAAAATTTCCTCAAAAGAATGCCCATTTTGCAGAAGCTGTACTTTTGTGCAAAATTATTTTTTTTTAATGCTAAACTACTGACCAGCCTTGTAACAAGGCTTCTCTGTTGTATTCAATATGTATTTTCTGGTGTAAATAAGTAACATGATATTATGACAAGAGATTGTTCCATGTATCTTCAAGTCAACGGAACAGATCTCCAAATTCATCACTACACAGGGTTTGCACGGCAAAGGTTTATTAGCCAGAGGTGGGGCTACCAGGATGGCTTCTGCAAAAAGCTGCCAGAAGCTTCTCCCATGTCTAACAGAGCCAATGCCAGCTAGCACCAAGATGGACCCTGACACTGGCCCAGGCTAAGCCCGTCAGTAATGGTGGTGTTGCGCCACTGGGGTAACATAGTTAAGAGAAAAAAAACAAACAAGCAATAAACAAACAAGAAAAGCCACTAGGTGCAATTGTAGCAAGAGATGAGTGAGAAGATGTGAGAAGAACAGCTCTGCAGACACCAAGGTCAGTGAAGGAGGTGGAGGAGATGATCCAGGCACCGGAGCAGAGAAATTGGGAGTGAAGTTGAGCCTGGAAAGAAGGGAGAGGTGAGGAGAAAGTGTTTTCAGATTTGGTTTTATTTCTCATTACGCTACTCTGATTTGACTGGTAATAAATTAAATAAATTTCCTCAAGCTGAATCTGTTTTGCCCGTGACAGTAATTGCTGAGCAATCTCTCCCTGCCCTCATCTCAATCCAGGAACCTTTCATTATATTTTCCCCTCACTGCCCAGCTGAGGAGGGCAATGATAGAGCAGCTTTGGGGGGCACCTGGCTTCCAGCCAGGGTCAACCCACCACACTCACAGAAATATTCTCAGTAAAATAGAAAAGAAGGTCGTAGCCTCTGTTTTAGGCATCTGATCTAGGTAGGATTCACAGAAACATAAGCCTAAACATCTTACATAATTGAAAGAAGCCGAGAAGCTAAATTAAATGCTTATACTGCTGTAATGTACACGGTGTGAATGCTACTTTCTCTACATCCTTTTCATACCAGGTTTAAATCACTAGTACCTTCAAATAAACATAAATCAATGGCTGCTGCCTTTTCCTTAGCCTTAGTTTCTCTGTGCCCGGTGACTAGCTAGGGGAGTTGTTCTGAGAATATGAACAGACCATTTACCTGAAGACTGACAGGATGAAGTCATGCTGACCCAAAATAATTTTCAAATACTGTTATTAATTTTGTTGATTTGAAACAGCTTCCTTGAACCAGGGCTACAATAAGATGACAACCATCTTTTTAATCAAGCTCTCAAGAAGGATATCACTAAGATCAATGGAAAAATTAATCATATGGCCTTGAGTGAAAGAAAATATTAATACATGTACCACAATGAAAGTTTAGAAACTCAGCTGTTAATCCCAAAGTCTTTAAGTTAAGCATGGCATAGGCTTTCTGCCACATTTGTGACTGTATCCCATGACTTATATTTTTAATTACCTGCTCAGCCATAACTATATATACACTTTCAGATAGCTTGTTAGATAGCGATGGGAAAATAAACAAACATAGCTCGGTTTCTTAGCTAGAAGAGCTCTTCAGCTTGCTCTGTTCTAATCGATTCACAAGTGCTGTTCATAGATCATGCATGGATCAGCTATCTACAAAAGGAAACATAATGAAGCCAAGATGTTGTTTACATCAGCACTAGAAACAAACGATAGAGAGAGTCACGAACTAGCAGAGGAACTGGTTTGCAGTTCCCTATCCATACATTTTTCTAGTTACCCAGTTCTTACAGTGGTTTTTCTTGTGGACAGTCTATCATCAATCAAATTAAAAATACTTCATTTCAATTTTTTCTCAAAGGGAAATGCAACAAATGTTATTCATGAATGTAAATAATAAACAATGATTTGAATGAGCATATCAAACAATAAATGTGGTATCTAAATGCTAAAAAGCAAACAAATACCACTGATAAAGAGGTGTTTAGAATCCAAAAAACTTTTAACAGAATATGACTCTGCTCAATGAAAGGCTTCTCTTTCCCACTCCCACTGAATTTATCTATTTAGAATATTCACGTTACAGTGCTTGAGACACGAGATGAAGCCTCTTCAAGGAGTTTGCATGTGCCTCAACCTCATAATATCTACGCATCAAGAGCAACACTGATATATATTCTATACAGTTAGTAGTTGACCAGCTGGTATGATATCCTGTATTGTGAACACAGCTCACTATGCAGAGCTAAAAGCTTTCTTGATACATCCATACAATTGCTTTAACAAAGCAACAGCAGAAGCAAGCCATAGCAGTGATGAATTCAGGTTACAGCTTTTATTTTATTATTGTGTTTATTTATCTTTTGAAAATGAAAAAGAAAATGGGGGAAAAAGTGAATCTTCAGTGAGTATTTAAAGTGCAGCACTCCAAAAACATCCCCAAAGAAAACCACAGTGACATACATGTTCAAATTCACAGTCTAGATGCCATAAAACAGAAATTATGTATGCCATGGAGAACAGCGTCATCTTGCATATGATTTTAATGTATTGTAGTGTAATGGTACAAACTGTTGGCTACTAATTGGTTGAAATCTCGTAATACTGAAAATCTTTCCATTTTTATGTATAAAGCTAAGGGCGATAATAAACATACTAAGTCAAAAAGTAATATGCTAATTTTATTACCTCATTTCTAAATGCTCTATCAATGAGGAAAATTAATCATTTAAAACCCAAACTTATCAGGAAAGCAAATTCATGGAAGACTCAGCACCATTGCTATGCCTCATTTTAGGGCCTCTAATAGTAAAAAGAGCAGATAAACCAGAACATGCCAGACTGCAAATTAGAAACCCCCCCCCACAGAACACAGCAGTAACAGACTGCACGCCCACCAGATCAGAAAACCAAAGACCAAAACTGCAATATGCCCTTGCTTGGCTTACAGGTTTGGGGATCTCCCTCGTGAAGAATTCCTATTTCTTGTCATACTTGTCCATCGCCCCCTGCTCACAAAATGCAGCCCACAGAACCAGATAAAGTTCATCACATAACCTTCAAAGGCATATCTAAGTTAGGCCATGCTCAGAGCACGTGAAGACAGCTTTAGCACAAGGAAAACTGGAAAATGTCACTATCCTAACAAGAAGTAAGGAAGAAGAGCTCAAATCTCTGTGCCCTAACAGTGAGCCACTCGTTTCATCTTCCTCTGAATACTGAACAGCTTTCACAGCTATTTAACCGGCAAAGATTGCAAAACTCCTGTGTGACAAATTGGTGCTTTTAATTTAATGTTTATTTTGTTTATAATGTTTATTTTTGCCAAGAGTCTAAAAATCATTGTTTACCAGTGACTGAGCATAAGCACTATTGTAAGTAGACATGGAAGAATATAAAAGGAAAAATTTTCTTCTCCAAGAAAAAAACCTAACTTATTAATATTAATGGCGTGTGGTGGTTTGTTTAAATTAGACACAGTCTGACCTCATGAATTACCCAAGAGATCTGATTATGTGCAATCAGATTCCAAGCACTATAACACAGGGAATAGTGTCTCTGACCTAAATGCTCTTATCATAAAATGTCAGCAATAATGATCTCAAGCTGCTTCACCCTGCATTTGTTCTGCCTTTCATAAAATACCATGGTAGATCTGCAAGATAATGGTAAGACAAACTTATATGGTCTTCACGATTAAACATTACATTTTTCCTATACAAAGTGCCAAAACTAGAAAAAAAGGCCACAGGGTCACACTCCCAGGAAGAAGCCGTTCAAAAGAGAGGACCTCTGCAAAGCCAGAGCTGCTAGAGAGAGCCCCTGTGGATCACACTGACAAGCCTGCTGGGGCAGTTTTAAAAATGACCAGTTAAATGCCTGCAGAGATCCACCTCCTTAATTATTGATTGACCTATGTATTTTTGGCATCCGTTATGCCCCAGAGAATCTGATTTGACAGGCAGTTAAAAGTCCACAGTTAAATAAATTCTGAAATAGCCAAGACAAGCAGACTGACTTCCTAAGAAGATTAGTTTCTTCTGTTCACCAGAATATTTTGGAGACCACGTAAGAAAGTGAAAATAGGCACCATTTTGAAAGAACAGAGCCTTGCAATGTTTCGCATACCAAACAGCTAATGTGTACACACACACAACAGCCAACGAAGTTCTTGACACATATAAAACAATCCCCTGTGCTGTGACCATCATGAAGCAAAACCGTTGATGAGGATACAGTCATATGCAAGGGCTGGCTCTCAAGTAAAACAGTAACTGCAGTTTAGTTAGCCACTGCCTGAAAGACACCGTGGACATTCGTAGATACACTGCTTGTGTTCTTTCCAGCTGACATTGATAACAATTTTATGGTTAGAGAGCAGACTACAGGGGTTGCTTTGTGGCCATAGGAAAAGTAATCCAGCCTGTGAAGATTCAACCTGTCTTTGAAAAAATTCACCCAGATTTGCTTTTGCCATAACTGTTTCCTTGCTCTCATAGCCACTCCTTCCTTGAACCTCTCTCCAGAAGCAAGAAGGATGAAGAGTTACATCAGGACGTAAAGGACAGAAACATTGAGTGAAACAGGGAGACAACTAGATATTAGAAGGAGGACTTGCTTTAGCACAGTGTGGGGAAAGAAGATTAGGACAGAAACAGAGAGATGAAATGAAAAGACAAGTATCCTGACGGGTCTTCTATTGCTCCTCAAGAGTGAGACCTAAACATCTCAGAAATTTAGGTATTATTGTAAAAAAAAAAAAAGTTTTGTTTATTTCTTACAATGATGAAGAAATTTATGGCTGAAAATATTGGCTAAGTGGCATACTGCTTGCTCCGTATCGTACTGGCATGTACTAGGTTTCCCATTCTCCTATTTAATCCAGGAAATGCAAAGGCTTCATGTTAAACCTAAATCCTCTCTCTTCCTCTAGAACTATTTTCCAGCAGAACCTAAGTTTCAACATAACATGACTCTAACTCAAAAAAAAACCAACATAATCAAGGAAAAGACATATGTTGTATAATTACAGCCTTTCTGAATCATATACTCATGTAGTACCTGTGGATGCATCCACTGTGAAAAAAGAAGAAAATTCTCCCGGGACCAGTTCGTATGTGACAACTCCATACGTTCCCGAATCTCTGTCTGTGGCAATAACATTGATGATCTCTGTTCCTGGCTGTGTGTGACTGCTGATGCTGGTCACATAGACGGCTTGTTCAAAGACAGGTTGATTATCATTAATATCTTCTATCTCGATGCGAACAAAAGCTTGGGCACTCAGCCCACCCTTTTGGACAAATAAGAAAGAAATAAATAAAAAACAAGGTCAATTTTGAAAGCATACAGAATAAACAATGCACATATGGCTTCAACCCATCGTTAGGAAACAGAACATGCTGCAACAATACTGAGCAATGAAGATGTCTGTTAAAAACAACGTATGGTATCTGCAATACCCCAAAATATGGCATTTAGGCAAGATAAATGCTTAGAACAACTCCAGTAGGCTGAGTGAGTACACAAAGAAGTTCAACTTCTTATGATGGTTGTGAGACCTGAACACAACATTATTTTTGTTAATACTAATGAGCACTCCACATGTCAAAACCCTTGCTAGTCTAACCTCACTTGTTGTTACTGTAATCACCTAAACACCACTTACTCCTTCACAGATAAAAGTCAGGGGGCTCTGCCCCAGAAACACACACCCTTCAGGTGACCATGGTGCTCCAGGGAAGTAGGTGTAACTTCTTTCCAATCATGAGTCTTTCAGATTTAAAAGATTTAAAGGATTTAAAGACCATCACAATAGCAAGTATGAGGCTTTTTCACCTATTGATTCAGAGCACAAGCTAAAAGCAGAGCAGTGCAAGGCAGCCAAAAGCCAACCTGTCAGGCTGCTGCCTGCAAGACTTGCTCTCAATTAACCACGCTGGGCAGGTTCAAGCCGTTCTGCTCATGCAGTGTGTGTGTGTCTACACATACATGTGTATACCTCTGTATGTATGCATGAGTCTACGGACCCACACCTTCACTTTTTGCACAGAGACAGAACAATACCAAATCTGACTGAAGCACATAGCTGAAGTGATTCATTCCTGTAAAATTTGTAACTGATTACATCACTTTATTTCTGTTGGGTTCGTGACTTTGCAGGGAAAAAGGTCTCGCCACGCTTTCCCTGTGGGCTTGGCTCAACCTCTCTGCTCTTTTTTTTTTCACTACACAAAATTGCTGGGAGAAGAGCCAGGTCTTGGTCACAGCTTCAGCACTGCACCTCTTTGCGATCCCAGCCCAGTCAATGTGCTGCTCTCCACATGGTTGAAGCTCCCACTACAGGCACCCACCAAAAGCCCACTGAAATACCAGGCAGGCAGCCACAGGATCACATTTAGCCACATTAAACCAGAGAAGCGAAGAGCACCAACTGTCTTATCAAACTATGCTACAGCAAAATTGCCATTTGCCATAGCAAAACACCAGATTTGGGACAATCTGGAAAAAGACAATTCTGTAGATGCTGAAGTGTAGACCCCATAGAGTCCTGAGTGAAACAAACAGTAACTTTCCTTCTCAGAGGCCCTGCCTCATACTCCCTGGAGAGTCCCTCCATCATTTTTGAGGGGTACATTTTTCCAAGGTTGTTATAGCTATAAAATAACCACAGGCAATTTTAAAAGAAAGCAGCTAATGGTGAATGCCGGGGCACTGAGTTGTACCAGACAGGCACAAAGCAGCCCACGTATGCATAGCCTGCACATGGTGCACACAGTAGGGTAAGGTATGGAGAGAGGAAGAATCCCATCTCTCCAAAGTCACACTGTGACTGAGAGCACTGTGATGTACCAGTTAGTCACTGACAGAAACTGCTGACACAGATGGGATGTTGGTGTGTATGCATGACAAGCTATGCTGAGGAAGTCCAAACTGAGTTTTGCAGCCACAGTGTCTACAATATAAAAAATGATAGGTTGCAGAAATATGCAACCTAACTGTTCATGTCAACTATTTTTTAAGCCTGACCCTCATGAAACTATCCAATGATTCAGACAGGATACTACTACTTTAGACTTGCCCTGCAGCCTGGTTGTTTTCCCAACGCTATTCTTGAGGGTTTCCTTATTATGTCTACAGGGTCAGACTTACTTCTGGGCAAAAAAAATACTATCAGCATTCTCTTCCACACTTCCATAGGGCTTTTTGCTTTGTTTTGTTTTCTTCATGTAGTAATATTACCTCTCTCGGCTGGCAGTGACAGTCCTATGAAAGCTCAAGTATGTAGAAAATGAAGATGGTCCTGTGCATTGTGCATCTGTGTTTCACCTGCAGACTAGGAGATCTGGCCCATATTCTCCTGGCGTGCTTGGGTTTTCTTCCAAAGAAAATAAAGCATGGCATGCTTCCAGGGCTCCCACTGCCATGGAGGCAGCCAGGACATGTGCCTGGGGACCAGGACAGCAACGGGTGCTATGCCAGCATCAGCGTCAAATTACTGAGCCATGAAACCCTGTGCTGTATGGGGAAGTGGAGATATGCAGATCTAGCAGGCTCGCTGCCAACACCCCAACCCCACTCCAGAGGGAGCCCCTCAACCCAACACCTTTATCTCCACAGGAAGGAAAGCCCTGCACAGGAGCTAAAAGGGGAGCCCTATGTGCTCTGTTTAAGCCCACTGTCAGAAGATACTCTGTGACTCCACAGCTTCCAGGTAATTTAGGACAGGATTCAGAAACATTTTTAATGGAAGTGGGCCAAGGGAGAAGTGATGTCAATGATAGAAAGCATGTAAAAAGACAAAGTTTGGGGCAGCATGAAACCAAGCTGCAAATCTTATGAAAACTTGTGTTAAAGTGCTTCTTCCAAGTTTCATTATTACTAAAAAGACAAAAAACCCCACTCTCCAGCCAATTTGTATTTCTCCTATGGAGTTATGTAAAGACTGTGAAGTCTTTGGAAATGGATTATTTCTAAACATATAGGGGAAACAAGCTGGAGACCTACCAACTACCTAATATCTCAGAAGACAGACCAAGTTTTATGATGGAGACAGTTTCTTCCTTTCTTGAAGCAGCAGTTTATCCCCTCACACAAGCCCAGTATGATATTAACTTATTAACTCTACAATATTAACTGGTAACAGCCCAGTTTTTGCTCTGGCTATGAAAATTTTTAAGTATCATCCCAAGTGAAAAGGAACAAACTCCTATTTCTAACCACATGGACACACTTCATCTACTCAGAAGCAAGCACAACATAGATCTTCCAAAATATGAAGGTTGATTTATACAAGTCTGTTGCTCACAGACAATCGGTTTCTCAAAACATGTTACAAGCAACAGAAAGCCACAGTTCTTTGTTTTGAAATCCCTTTTCTCAAATGTTAAAGTATTTTTAACTACTGTTGTGCTGTTCAATGCACAATTACAACGTTGTCTTTGTCAGAATCCTGAGAATTGTGTGTCCCATGGAACAAAAAGGGGACCACCAAGTCAAAATAACCGCAAGTAATATTTTCTGTACTTTGACAGGACCGAATTTGTGTGCAAGTCTACAGCTATTAGTTCACCTCCTCAACATGTCTCAAAAAAATTAAAGTTATCCTGCCTTTGGCAGGAGAGACTCTCTAGCTTAATAAGAAATGATGCTACTTGGAATAGCTGTATTTCTTCATCTTGATGCTGTAAAATGCTTAAGAATCCATTAAAATTTCCACTACAGTCTCCAATGTTTTTGTCAGTGAATTGTGCTGTCAATATTTTATTCCAAACTAAACTGTGATATACAGGATCCCTGACATGAATGCGTATTTTCTTTTTTTCCCATTAAACCTAAAAGATATGTCACCTTGAAGCTGCAATGCTGTCAAAATGAAGAGACATTGCCAATTATTTCAAAAGCCTTAACTTCTTCCTCTGTTCAGTGCTTATTTCTCCATTTCAATGGCTTCAGTGTAAAAGACAGAAAATCTGACAAGCAGTGTGGTTTACCAAAAAGCAAGAGATGAAGAATGAAGTATTTTTCTATGCAGAAAGGCAGGAAGAGGGTCACTAAGTTTTTGGTATTATTAGAGGTTCTTCAGAGTCTAAATAAATACCAGCCTACACAACTAGCAGAGTTTACATGTTTAATGAATGTTCAGTACCTGTTTCAAGATGAGAGTAACATAAGTGGTGGTAATGTCATACTCTATGTTGACAGGCAATTTCATAATCTGCTGCAAGTGATGTAAATTGAAAGAGTTCAGGATACACTACAAATTCCCCAAAAAATGCATCATTGCACTTCAGCCTCGAAGCCCCAGCCTGTTTCTTCTGGATGGATATAACATCCACTTATAATCTCATCACATCAAATTGGGAATGACGCCTGTTTAGTTTCTGTTCTTTTTTTAAAAGGAAACACCTTCATGAAAGAAAAACTACTCTTACTATTCAAGTGAACTGTTTAGCTACTTGTCCTTAAGTATGTCAAAGCTCCTACTCTGAGCAACAGACCTTAAAAGTTGTTACATGCAATTACATACAAAATACATGGCTTTGAAGAAACCCAGACATAGTATTGGAGTCAATACTGAGGCAGCTTTAGCCAAGCGTATTTTGACAGCGAGGCTGGTTTATGCACAATACATAAAGCTCAACTTTTCCTCTTTTTTTTAATTTTTTTGTGTATGTGCACTTCAGTTGCCTATGCAAACAATCTCAAAGCGTTTAAGATGAAATTTTACTCCATAACAAGAAGTGGTAACACCCATCTGTGTAAGGAAGCACATAATCCTGAGCAAACTCCATGAGTGACAATCTTACGATTACTTTAAAACGCTGTATTTAAAGTCCTTAGGTTTTTATTTTAGTTTCTACAAGTACATCTGATTTTGAAGTAGTTTTCAGTATACAAAACATCTTATTTAAAAAAAATCCAGAAAAAGATAAATACTAAAGACTCAAATAGAAATCTCAAAGATGGCAATTAAAAGTTTTATCATCTTAATGCTAATCAACTGAAGCATCCATGTATCTTTTATAGGGAATTCTAGGACTTCAGGTTTTTGGCTGCTACATACTCATTGCAAAAGGTTCAATACACTGTCAGCAGGCTATTTCATTCAAGTGAATCTGCCTGCATTGCAGGTCTGCAGACCACCTCCCTGCTGCGCTACATACCACGAGCTCAGTGACAACAAATACCCCGTAAGCCCTTGCAGCACTGAAAGTCACAAGTGCTCCATCCAAAGCAGAGTACTGGACATACCCTGGAGCTCTATGCTGCTGCGTCACTGTTCTCCAGCAGCTTGTAACCAGAGGACAGGGAAGGCACAGCCCAGATTAGCAGATGAACACATGGGATGATGTCACTCCACGCTGCATCCCCAGGTCAGTCCGATCTGCCTGAGGGCTGCAGAACCAAAACAGGCTGCACGCTCTTCTGCTTATCTCCATCATTCCCTGGCAGAAATTATTTTCATGGTTTTGTCCTATGACATGGACAACCTTTCCCTTGGAGAAAATGTGGCCCAAGATCAGCAGACCTCAGTCCAGGCAAAGGCTAACAGAGGGATGGGGGGGAGCAAAGCACCACTTCAGTGGGCATGACTTTAGCAGGTAGAGGGCTTCCTCAGGCCAAGAAATTAGGATGCAAGACACATGCCCTGTGTCTTCAATCCTGACCACACACCTAAGCGCTGTCACTCTAGTCCAGAATAAAAAGAAAACAAACAAAAATCCCCATTCTTCTCTCACACAATGTGTGCGATGGAGAAAAAGTTGTGGGGCATGTATGCACTTCGAAGGTAACAAGCTCTACATGCTAGTGAATCCTGGGATACACCAAAACCAGAGCCAGATGGAGAAAAAGAGGCAAAATGACAAAAGGCACTGTGACACAGATTTTCAAACAAGCCCACCAAAACCCCTCTCACCAAAACCATTAAATGGCAGCTTTCAAATCGTCACTAAAGGGCAATTCTATCACAGCACTCAAGGACCTCACCTGGGGAGAATAAAGACAAGGCAGTCCACTCTGCAAAGGGAAGAGACCAGAAAACCCTTACAAACCGAAGTCCAAACCTCCAGGCTCTCAGCAGGGTATACAGATGTGGTGCATGGCACCCCTTACAGTGTGGTGCACACAGCACCCTGCCCATGCTCTGCAGTTTTCCTGGCCTCTTGCCATGCTGATGAAGAGCACCAGTACACTGGTACATGCACTGTGTTGCCTAGAGAGATGTTTTCTGCTGGAATAGGTCCATGCCTGGTAGCATCACTCACAAGCATAGGTCCTCTCTTCCTCAGCTTCTGAAGAAAGCTGTGTGGGCCAGCTCCTCCCAGAGTCAAGGCTGGACACTCCTGAACGCCCCTCATTGTGCACCAACCACAAGATTGTGCAACTTTGAGATTTTGGCTTTGAAGGTCAGACGACTGTTGTTAGTAAGCACGAAGTACACAGGCCGGTAGGCAGAATTAAAATTAGCATTATTCCAGTTAAATTTCTCTAGATTGTGACAGGTTTTCCTTAACAGCTGCAGGCATTACTGTTTATTTGGTTGAAAGAAAGAGAGGTGATAGGCATCATTAAAAATGCAAATGAATAAACAAAAAGATTGAATTATGCATGATACATAGCAACAAAATTTGCCACTGTACAACAGCAAAAATGTGTGCTGTTAAAAAAAGTTTTCCTGTATGAAAATGAAATCCTATTAAGGCTCTTTAAAGGAGAAGTACACAAAACAAGCATAATTTTACATATGTAGTAGTTTGGAAACCCCCAAGCAAATAGGAAAAAACCAATCCACACAATGGACTGTCCATTTCATTCACATGAAAGCAAACAAAAAAGCTCCAAACAGAAGTAGTAAAACATATCAGACCAAATTTGCACATACGCAAACCCAAAAAGTAGTAATTTTGTCCCCTATGCTGCTTTTCAAATAACATACTTTTACTGGAATTCCTCCTCTTCTATATTTTCCTTTTTTTTTGGCAAGATTTGATTTCACAGTATGCCTCTTCTAAATCTCTCAAGCATTTCTGAAGGTTCCCCAAGCAACATACCTTCATCTGATTCTTTTTTTTTTCCCAAAGAGAAAATATCACAATTTTATCATCATAAGAGATTTTCAAAGTCCCCCAATACCTGCTGAAACTGTCTCTGATCTGTCACAAGTTTAGAAATACAGCTGTTGTGACTAAGGGTGCTGTTTGAACAGGGGGTGTCCCTGGCAAAGCTGGCACATGAATCACAGGAGGGTCACCCTCACTACTAGCAGTGCTCAGTCTGCCACAGGCCAGACAGAAACCCAAGGAGAAGACTCAATGCAGATGCTGTGGGATTCAGCACAAACACCTTTCCATAAACCTAGCTATGTGATTTATTTTCATATAAAGGCATTTCAAGGAGGAGTACCAAATATGTATGTGAAGTAAATCACTTTGGGACCAAAACCCATGCTGCCAGCTGAAGGGGCTAGTACTACTGTTATGATCAGTCTTGTCCCCACTTCACCAGTGCGAGTGCTCCCACCAGCTCTCACAGGATGTTTATTTATCATCAGTTTAACAGAATCTGTTTTCCACTTGCCTCTCCATGGGCTCTTGTGTGCCATTTCAGCTCTCCCATTACTCTTTCTACATAGCGCATAGAGAACCTGACCAACAAGCCTCAAAACACCATGTAATGGAGTAGGTATGAACAGGTGGAGGAAACTGATAGTTTTGCTGTAAGATAAGCTGAGCACCACCTGGTAAATACTTACTTTGCTTCCTCCTTTCTAATTGACTTTGTTGTTTTCTTTCCTTTCCATCTCTCTCCCTCCCCTTTGTCAACAGTGACCCCTTGCTCTTCCTCTACCTTTTCTGTACACATTTCTTCCCTGATCACAGACTCTACTTTGAACTCCAGACCTAACATCTTTAATCCATCAAAATCAGCAGCAGAATGCTAGGAGATAAAATATCCTACTATAATTCTGCTATAAAAGTGGAAAATGGTTCAACATAAGTTCATATATACTGAAAATTGATAATAAATATTGAATTTAGGTGGTTTAGTATTTAGGTATCAGATGAGCTAATTTTTAGAAGAGAAATCAATGGGATCTACAAAAGTGCTGAGTTCCAGTAAAAAGATCACATCCTGTCTGTCACAGACAAGGCAATCAAAAATTGAATCCCCCCTCCCCACTACTGAACTTCTGAAAACACGAGGTCCCTAAAAGGAAATAAATCACAGATCAATTTAAGAACAAAATACTCTGTAGTTTCAATGCGTTGGTGTTTTCCTGTAACTTTTCACATAAGATTTATCAGTAGAGCAATAATCTAACTCAAAAATGCATCGAGCTTTTGTCATGTAAACCTTTCACATTTTCAAAATAATCTTCTGGGCCAGATGGATATCTGAGAAACTTGTCAGAATTTCAGTGCTATTATCCAGCTCTCATTTAGCCTTTATTAATAAGACTAACCTTGATATTCCAGATAAGTGTATGTGTTCTTTACATTTACACAGCTTCAAACCACATATGAGAGAAAAAATAGTGAAGTGATGAACTATATCAGAATACATAATTTTCTGCTGTTATATGTTGTAATACAATTTTTCCTGGAAAGGAATTTTGAAGACACAAATCACAAATCAGAAATTCCATAATGGGCACATAGACTTACTTCTGCTGGAAACATTACACACACTATCCTAACAAAAAGAATCACATTCTCAAATTATTAGACATTCAAATAAGATGGAGCCAGGAAACACACACACAAATATACTCTTAAATAATTATTTTTACTCAAAAAAAATATGGGGAAGAAAAAGCAGACTGCTAAAGGCACTGTTAATACAGGAGAATGCTTCTGTAGCCTCCGAAATAAACGCTGAATAGTGATAGCTAGAGAAAAAAAGCAGATGAATTGCTTAACTATTACACATATAACCAAATTCAAAAGTATATGAGCTAGTGCATTCTCAGAATGCAACAATTAATACCAAGCATCAACTACAGCTATGTAAGTTCATCTGCTTATGAATATGGAAGTCAGTTTACCAAGTTTCTTCAGTGTACTGTAACAAAAAGCAGAGACATTTTTAAGAAAAAGACAACTGTTCTAGCACAACTGCATTTTTTTAAATTTATGTAAGACATGCTTAGGACAATATCTTAAATGCAAGCTTAATATCCAAAGTATGAAGTGACGACCGTGTAGCCTGAAATGACATAATTTCAATGTTTTTCAGCTCAAATTGTGCTGCAAAATATGACCTGAATAACATGAATCCTTAAGTTGAAAAAAGTGTCATTATGTTAATTTTAACATTGGCAACCAACCAGTAACCTTTATCTTCAGCCTCTTCATAGTTCACTATTAAAGCTGAAGAAAGGTAAGAAAAATACCAGCTGGTCTCCTTCTGGGCCTCATTGCAAACATCCTTTGGATATTTTCATAACAAAATAAACCCAGGAATTATTTTCTTCCAGTCCTTTTGAGGAGAGAGGCTACCAGCATTTGCTGCTACATGGCACCAGGTAGACCAAGCATCCAGACCCAGAGATCTCAGTGTGTTCCCACCACAATGAACATCTCCTCAGCCTCCTGGTCAAACAGATCTGTAATGGACTATTTCAGACACACACAACAACCCTGCCCTCGTGGTACCATAACACCTATTTCCAAGCACCAGCACCTCCTGTAAAGTGGGAAAACTCTCAGACATGCTGCTGCAGGGAGGCTGTACTAGCCACAGCAGCAGCAACAGCATCAGCTGGCTAGAAAGGATGAGGAAAGTTATCCAGGAAAACAACTCACACCACAGTAGCTGGACAGTTCTGGTGGTTTATTACTGCTGATGTCATCTTGAAAGCAGGGAGCAGAGGTAACCTCGAGTCCACCACTTCCAAGAGGGGGAAGAAAATCAGCAGGGACTAACACATCATAAAAACGTTTTTCAACAACTTGTTTAGGAGTGATTTTGGATTGCACAGCCACTTTCAATTTTGGTCAAAATTTATGCTTTGTGAAGCATTACATCCTGCCCTCTGTAGCAATAAGAAATTCTATTCAAAAAGTCATGCAATTTTCACATACTCCATTCTCCTTTAAAAGTATACAGCACACCTAAATTTGCAAACATTCACAAATCCGACAGTATGGAAGGACAAAACTTACCCCATCCATAGCTTTTACTAAGAGATCATAAGTGGTTGGATCTTCTTCCCTGTCAATGTCTTGAGACACACAGATCTGACCAGTACGTGGGTCAATCTGGAAGGCTTTGGATTTTTCATAGTAATGGAATCCATCATAAAGAAAATACTCAATTTCACCAAACTGGTCAGCATCTGCATCTGTTGCCTTGACCTGCAGGGAAACAACAGAGCAAAAATGAAACCAGGAAAACCGTTACCCACTCATTCAAAAAATCACGGACACTTTGTTTTAAAGATACCTGTTTGTGTTTTAAAAGCAATATGCATACACACAGTAAATACAAGCACACACTGCTACCTAAGCTGGCTGTCTACAGTCTGTAAAACAATGACTCTGCTACTGACAGCGTAATTATTGCAACAAGTACATAAGACCGACTAGACCTTGGCTGTAACACTACTTGTTTATCTGTCAATAGTTATCTCAATCAAGTAGATTTCCCATGACTGGAAGAGCCATACACATTAAGGCACTTTAGTAGGCCATACCTTAAGCTACTTTCCCTTCATGTTACTTTTACCAGTGGAGGTAGATCTTGTGAAAGCCACATCACACATAGATCAGAAAAGCGCTGCAGGACATTCTTACCTCATTTCTTTTCTAAAAGACTCCCTAGAGCTTAACTGCGTACTCCATTTGAAAGAGGGCTTGGTGCCAGTGACCCATACAAGTTAAGGACTGGAACGGGTTTTAATCCCCAGTCCTCTGAGGAGCCAGAGCTCTACCAGCACAACTAAACGTGACCATCACATGCATGCACAGTACAAAGAAAGAGATGCACATGCTGTAGTAAATCCCTGTGAGAGACTTAATTACCTTCTCAGTGTAGTCTTGGCTGTCACTGTAACTGCTGAATGACAAACAAGCCTAACATCTTTTCTTTTCAGCTGTATTAAGTACATCTAAAAAGCAGCATGAATTCTGCTGTAAATCCCAAACAAATCTTGTAAGCAAGTACTTTAAAGAAAGACTTCCTTCAGATGGAGATTCCTCTGTAACCACATGGTATCAAATGGGAAGTGTACACACACACACATACATATATATGCTAAGTCCTGCTGACAATGAAGATGAGTGGCAGGAGAAAACCTAAATGGATGATGGTTAGATGGTGGAGCAGGGCCCTTTTTTCCAGCTATGCTTACTCTTCTTATGTTACCAGTGGATCAGACTAGACCAGTATTGCTAGACATATGTAAGATGCTTTCAGAAGTGAGTGAAAACCTGGGGTGACTTTCAACATGATCTATCACCTTCCCTCAGCTGGGCTTTAAAGGACTCAAGGCATTATACAAATGGTAGGGACAATGCTCTTTAGCTGAACAGGTGATGGAAACAGCAACAAGTCTAGAAAGCACTAAAACACCTTGATAATTTAAAACCATCAGGTGATTTTAAGTTTCAATACAGAACATACCTAAAAGTTATTCTCTAACACTAAAACTCTTGTGATGCAAGGGGAAGGAGGGGTGTGTGCAGAAATCACATATCCTTTAATTTTTTTTAATCAATGTTTACCATAACAACAGGTTTTGCCTTTACTACATACACATGCCCTGTGAGGAACAGCCGAGGGAACTGGGAAGAGAAGGTTTCAGGGGGATTTAATAGCCACTCCCCAGTGCCCAAGAGGAGGATACATGTGCACAAGCTGTGCCAGGTCATTTGGTGTTAGGGCCCCAGAACAGCCCTTGGCTGCTTCTCTTACTAGTATAGACATGGCTTTAAGGACCAGACAGTGCCTTCATTGCATGCTCACTTCTTTGCCCACAGAGGAATCGTTTTGGCATTAAGATACTGAACTGAGACTGAATTAAAACCAAATGAATGAAAACATGGCTTGGGAAGGCTGAAAAGCACAGAAGTTGGGAAAGGAAAACCACGTAACGAGTGTCAATGCAAATTCTAAAGCTAAAACTTACTGTAGACCAGTTACTTCCATCACAAGTTTAAAATAACAGGTAGCTCAAAAGGTACATGTTATTTCAAATTTTTTTGTGTGTTTGTTGCAGTTTTTTGTTTAAGCACCCTGTAGACTTCCGCACTTCTACATGGGATGCTCAAGACTTGCAGTGTTTCAGAAGAGGTATCACTGGGACTGTAATTGCACCACATACTCCAATGTATCTTCCCCCCCCTCAAAACAGCTCTCACAGCACTGAAGGTCATTATATCAGAGTTTCTGCGCTGCAAATAAAAGGCTCCTCCACGGGAGCCCTGCGCCCACAGAGCCCTTCACAGCCCTTTCATGCCCTCGCAGTTTGCATCCCACAGCTGCAGCACAGGGTGCAATGCACGGCTACTCCTGACCCCAGTCCAACTGCTCCTTCTGAGTACGGTAAAGGCAAAACTCACACTTTACTGGAATAAAGATCTGGCCCTAAAAATTATTCACAGCAATCAAGTCTGACACATGTATTTCACCAGTCTTGTACATTGTTATTTCTATCATAAAAAAATAATAAAACCTAAGTCTAGTGTGCTCTTGGTACTCTGCCACCTTGATGCTATGGAACAGTAATTCACTTGGCCCTTATAAGAAAAGCAGGTTTCAGGCACAAGAAATAAACTGAAATAATGCAGGTAACAATACTGAAAGGTTGTCTCCCTGTGCCTGCACACAGTTAAGTGCGTAAATGCTAATATCTATGTCTGCAATTGAGCGTGGGTGATTAATTATGGGTGTGAAATTAGAGGGTATTGTTAGAAGTTTAGACCATTATATTCAGCAACTTGTTTTCTTTCTTGCAAATTACACAGTCCTGAGACTTTGAGCAGTACATGCAAAGGAATAATGAATGATGAATTTAAATAAAAATGCTTCAGTTCAAAGCAATACACATTTGAAAGTCTAATTGTGATGAACCAATGACTTTAATCATCTCAGGCGGAACTAAGTGGCATCAACTTCTGGATTTATAAAAATACAATCTTTCTCCCTGTTCAAGTCCCACGTTCATTCAATTGCCACCCACTTAGTAGTCCTTTTTTTTTTTAATCACTCAGCAGTTTTGCCGACGGAATCTTTGATTTGAAGGAGGAAGAATCTGGAATTAAACAGGAATGAAACCTTTCCTGTAGCAGACAGAGCTGAGGTTGAATGGCACTACACCTGAGGTCAGGGGAGCAATTAGCTAGTATCAATGGAAGCTGATTTAAAAGGAGGAACCCAGTGAAAAAATGCTAACAAATCCAAGTTCTCAGATAGAGATGAAGGGAACAAGTTACTACAGATTTTAGAAATTAAAGCACATGGCAGTCACAGTACAAAACACACTGAGTTATGATAGCATACTGTGCTAGCACCAATCCTACAGAGTATTACAGCAGTCAAGTGCCTGAGAGCTGTGAATTACAGCAGTCCAAACAGGAGGAAATGAAGACAACAGCAGGAATTTTCACAGTGGATTGATCAAGAGTGTTGTATGTCAGCAATATCAGAGAAGCGATAAGAGTGAAAGGATTTACATGCATTGGAGATGCGGGAGGCATGAGAGAGTACCACACTAACACCTCTGTTCTGAGAGGCTGAATATGAGATTGAGATCTAAGAGAAAAGAAAGAGGGGGGGAAAAAACAAGAAGGGTTATGCTCACAGGGTCTCTCTCATTCTTTCACTAAATGTGTTTTCAATACACAAAGTTGAAGACACACGAAGATGAGGAGTATAAACTTGAGAATAAGAAAGACAGGACAAAGTATTTACCCAAAAAAACATTCTAAAAGCCAACAAAAGCCATGCTTCTCCCAAGAGTCATGATTTCTGTAGCCTACATCCTTTAGTCTGTCTGTAGACTGTCTAGACTGCAAATCCATCAAAGTTTCTTCTGTCCTGCTGACATTACCAATAAAGTAGTAAGTGGTCAGAATGCAGACATCCTCTCAGGAGAAGGGAAAAGAGGGACCTAGGGAAATATTATGAAGAACAATTTAAAAAAAACACAAACCAAAAAACAAACCACTAAACTGATCCATCAATGTGATGCTTAACCAGATTAATACATGAGGTAATAAATGACAAAAGTGGTAGGCACCAAAGGGTGTAAGAAGATAAAGGAAGAAACACACTCAGTCATCTAAAGAGACAGATTAAGATAGTGTTGGAAGCACAGAAATTACCTTTATTGGTCATTCCTGTATGGGAAGACGAGTCAATCTTAGAGAAAAGAAAATAAAGGGAACCACTATGTAATTGAGGATCATTAACCTCACCTAGATGCACACTCTAATACTGTAATACACATGCAGGTTTGAATGAGGAAAAAATACTGGCAATACACATCAATAGGTGGGAACAGAAACATCTTTTTCAGTGTTATGCTAAAAGTATGGAGAGACTTTACAACTAATAGAAAGTGAACATTTGGCACATCCTAAGCTGGTTCCATTCACTTCAGTGGAACTTAACGACAACTGACAGTAACATGCGATCTGTCCCAATATTTTACAGGCATGAAACAACATTATCAATAAATAACAAACAAGATTACAGACAGTTATATCAGCTCCTAAACACCAGACTGTTTTAAACATTGATTAGTTTTAAGAGAAAAGTCACATTTTATTTTTTGTTTCTATTACTTAAAAATCCTCAAGCATATATTTAACTGTGTTGCCCTATCATTTCAACAGATTAAAATTGAATTCCTGTCTATTAATTTAGATTTCTTTACTTTCTTTCCTGGGCATTATGTCCTGGCTTATAACAACTGAACATATTTGAAGAGCAAAGCAAATATTTTAAATTATATACAAAATGGGAGAAATTACCTGTGCACACTAAACCACATCAGAAAATACAATCATGTTAACTGTGCTGATCAAAAATTCAGGGCCATGCACTTTGCCTCCTATATAAAGACCATTTCTAGGATTTAGAGTGTGCAGCCTTAAAGCTGACTGCTTTGCAATGCTGAATTTCACATATGGATGACCAGAATTAATTTTATGGGTTTCAGATTGACAGAATAAAAATAGACTACAACGGGATAGAGCAGGCAGTTTGGCAAAAAAACTCATGACAGTGGTCATCTCTGACAGCAGTTAAATGAGACTAAAAATGTTAAATCATTTTTTCATGGCTAAAGAATTGCTTCCATACCACATTTTATCACATTTACTCCATTTGATTTCGGCTACATAAGATACAGCTTTCACAGCTCATAAAATTTGGGGGACCCTTAATGTCAGAGCATAAGACATTTTTTATTTTGTGCATAAAAAGAGTGCTTAATTCTTTCATTTTTACTGGTATTATGAAAAGCAAGTTAACTGCCATCAGTCAGTTTTAAAGAAAATGAGAATGCAGAGTAAATAAAAACGTACTCCACTACTCCAAAATACCCATCATCAAAATGTAAGATGGGACACAACAGACTGATACCGATATAGGGAAACTACCAGGAAACAGAAAGGAAATGGTTCAACAATAGAGTTATGCTGATGATGAATGGTATAAACATGGTCTTGTCTTGTAGACAGCACCAACCCAAAATCCAACTTCCTTCCAATTAAAGGACTGAAGGACACCAGACCTGTTCATGGTGGTATGGCAATGGCCAGTGGCAGGCCCTTACCACATACAGGCAACCCAAATGCCACCAGAATGGCTGACTACCAGTATTTTGGAAAAATTCACTATGCCAGACACTCATGCCAGGTCCCTGGCTGCAGGGAAGGAGAGGAGCAGCCTGTGTTGGTGGCATGGTGTCAATAAAACGAGGTTGTGGAAGTCCTCGTAGTGGAATTACCAGTAGTTGATGTTCTCAAGATAGAGTCATTTAGGTGTAGCTGTGTCTATGAGAATAGCACATGAGCTGCCAGGAACACACACCAGATGTCTTTAATTTAGTGCTCTCAATTATAACCCTGTTTGGCAAGAGAATAGTATATAAAATACAAATCAATGATCTTCACCTCATAGCTGCCTGAGGCAGTTTGGATAATAATGCTGATGCCAAACCTGAAAAGAGTTTTAATAAAAGCATTACTTCTCTGAATTAGTATCTGTCTCAATATCCTTGATCACTCCTAATCTCCCTGGTACCACTGGTTTAACACACAGAAAGAGGAATAAAGCTTCAGATCTGCTTGTTTAAGTCCTAAAGACATAAGCCTTGACTTCAAGAACAGGAACTATTTACCAGAGGACTTAATAGTCTGTCCTTAACAACAGAGAAAACCCCGCTCCTCATCCTCAAACTGGGCCCTACCTGGAAAGCCACAAACTAAAACCACATCTGAAATTTAAGTCAAATATTCATTCAGCAGGCACCGACACTCACTTTGACAATCACCACAGGTACCACATACTGCAAAACACAACGGATAGCAAAATCCCTAGTCCTCATCCTTGCTCTGATGCAAAATACCTCCACTGCGCTAGTCAGCTCAATAGACTTGACTAATGCCAATCGTTCTACATTCTTTTCACCTCCTATAGCTGAACAACTGACAGCACTACACAGACATGACCTTGTTAACTTCTTCTGCAGCAGATGCTGATTCCCTTATGTCACTCCCAGAACTGTCATCAGTTTTCCAAAGGTGCTTATAACAGCTTCATTCAAGTCCCATCAGAAATATTCATTAATTAAATCTCAACAACCTTTAAATTAAAAGTACAGAAACCTAAAACACAAGCAGAGAGACACGGCCGGACACGAACGTACATAGGTGTCAAGAGACTCATCGCAATTCCCACACTGGAGATGTCAACCATATAATCAAGGATGGCGTTCAGGCTCCTTAGAAAGTACATGAGGAGGTTAGTCCCAGAAAAACAACACAGAAAACAAGAGGAACCTTGTAGCCATGCCACTGCATTTGGAAAGGAAAAGCCACTCATTCCTGCTCCCACCCTGCTTGTTCCTTCTGTACTCACCACCTTTGGCATGAACAAAAACACCCAAAACCAAACCAAAACAACCCCTCCAAAAAACCTCACCTCTGTAACATAAAACAACTCACTTTTTCTCAGCTGAGTTACCTACAAACCACTAGAATGAGAACTAGACAAGTGAGAACTCAACTCCTCTTCCTCAGCTAGAAGGTGCAAAATATCATTCAATATGCTCAATTACCATACAACATGCCCAGTGACAGTATGTGGAATGTGCTACTCACTGTAACACCAAGTAACCATGACATGTCTCAATTATGATAAGGCTTTTGCTTTTGTTATTTCAAACAGTTAGGAAGTGGTCCAGCAAATGCATTTCATGCTTACCTGCATTTTTTTTTGCTTGTGGGTGCCCTAACAAATGACAAGGTTCTAAAACCAGATAAGACTAACCCCATTTCACATATGAATCTCTCATAAAAGATGACACTAATTTTTATCTTTTTAATAACACATTGATTTTTTTGTTAATATTCTGTATCATCCCTGAGACAAGTAAATGAAAGGAAACGTATATTCCTTGATGAATGATTATGAAATTTTAGCTTTTGCCTTCTCTGCTTTTCTATGGATATAACTGATGACAGTGAACAAACTTGCCAATAAAAATATTGACATATCTTTGATTTACTGCTTTCAGTTAGTCTACAGAAAGCAAGAAAGATGAAAACCAAAGAGAAAAAGGCATAAGTGCATTACAGCATCATGCTTTCATTCTGAAAACCAGACATCATCCAGCAAGCGAAGTCTAGATCCAGGAAGAATACGGCATTTCAGTCCATATAGTAATCTGCAGTTCCTGCTCTGATGCTAGCCAATTCACTCCTATTTAATCCAAAAGTTCCTGACATTTCTGTGTTGTTGCTATGCCTCCTACAAAACAGCACAAGCAGCAAAATCGCATTGATGCTAGCCAAGATCCACAAGTGTGGAGGCAGGCCCAATCTGGAAGGCATGCCCTTATCACACTGAACACACCAACAGGATCCAGATCATCACAAAATGCAGTTGACATCTGAATTCGTAGCAAGCAGCAGTGCTGCTAATGCCTACTTATTACATGGTAGAGTAGTGGTTATAAAATGTATTTGGGAGCAGGAAGCTTAGGTTCCAGAGCTAAAAATGTTGGCTATAAGGACCATCTATTTTGTTAGTATATTTGGTCTACATTGCCTTCCTCCTTATCATGCAAATATAACATCATTTATTTTTATTGCCTATGTAAATTGGAAGAACAGAAATGAAAAGAGAACATATTTCTGAGGAAGGAAAACTAATCTTCACAGTGACTAGCAAATATTTGCAGGACTAAAACTTCATTTAATCAAAGTTGAGACTCACTTTTCAGTAAAAGCAGCTCCTATCCATTCATTAATACAGCTCATACACTCTGCTATAATTTTAGATTTTATAACACGCTAAAACCTAGCTATGCACTGTTAAGAATTTAAGTACAAATCAATTTTTATTCATTAACTTTAGTAAGCTACAGAGCTCCAAGTTTGAGTGACTCTGCCAGGCAACAGCAGAGCACAAAAACTTCCCTTTTCTGTGCTAATTGCACAAAGCAAGGAGTCATGGGTTTAATAATCTAGAATATCTATCACACAAATAAAGAAATATTTTGTACAGAACATGCTATTTTAATCATCTTGCACTGGAGCATGTTTTAACTTTTGGTGGCAGGAATTATGAAAAAATTATATTTAACAAGATGGTTTAGAAAGCATGTCTCAAGGTACTGGCTATCTTGTTTCTTAGCTTGCTTTTCTTATTAGAATGTCTTACTATGAATGCTAAATCAATAATATGATTGTTATTGGCAGTGTGTATTATTAATTAGAATAATTCAATATTTGGCATAGATGAATCAACATAATTACTACATTTAGAAAGCTGTAATGTGATATACTAGCTAACTGAGCCTAAATGATCAATACATGTCCTGAACGCAGAGAAAGTGTGTGACCTTAGAAATGAGCACTAACGATAAGAGATCTTTCGGCTCTACTTGTGCCTCTAACAGACAGAGTACAGGAGTGTGCTACAAAGGACAGAAAGAACTGCAGAAGCAAATAAGCAACCCTGCACCCTGCTGCCCCTTCCTTTATGGCACGCAGGTTTGTGCGACTGGACTTTGCGTCGGATCAGGGAGATGATCCAGTAAAAGCTCATCGTAAAAACTTTTGTTGTTAGTGCAACATTAGATTCAGCCAAGCCAGTTCCCAAAGCAGCTGACCCCAGGGTGGCAGTGGTGTGGGGTAGTGGCAGGAAAGTGCAGTCAGGTTAGAGCCCAAAAGCTCTTTCAGCAGTGGCATGAACTTAAAGACAGGCTGAAACCACGCATTTCCATGTGTTTGAGCAAACATTTTCCAAGCCCCCAAACCAATCTCAGCTGCTAATTCCTGCCCACAAACCACAATGCTCCAACCAATACTCCTGGCTAGAATGATACAACTATTTATGGAACTATATTGTGAACAAGATCACTAAGAGCAGAATTCAAATCCTCCACTTAGAGAAACAGAAAATAGAATAAAATTCAAGAACCTTTACTTGTATATAGCAAGATCATTTAAAAAATTCTTTTCCTAGTTCACTTCAGAGTCACATTAACAAGGCTCAGTGAGCAGGCAGGGTAGAAATCTCTTGAATTGATTTTCCTGTCAGAGAAAAAGGGTTTGTTATTGCACCTTTATGGTAAGCAAAGGCCACACGTGGGCTGCCTGAATTGCCACTTGTACACTTGTAGACTGCTGTACTTATTGGGTAAGTGTGGTGGTTTAACATAGGGGAAAGGATAGCATGGCAGGTCAAATGCAGGGCTGCTGTCACTGGAGAAGCAACCTTTGAGATATTGTTACTGGCCCAAAAAGCCCTAGCAGAAGGCTGCCTCAAAAAATGTACAGCTTTGCTTGACCCCAGAGAAGACCTCAGAGAGGGTCCACATCCTTTTGGCTTCTCCTACGCTTGTACTACAGCTGTTCTGTGCATTGCACATGAGCATTTTCTGAAGCAGTGAGCTGAGTGATCACCACCCTTCCATAAATCAGGAAGGATTCCTCTTCAAAAAAACCCAAACAAAACACAAACAGGCTGATCAAAGCTAGACAGGTTCCTTTGCATTCTTCATGGCATCAGCTTTTGACCTGCCAGTCCAGTTTATTTTTTCAATTAGTGGTAGGCTTCCTTCTACCCATACTTTTACAGGTCTTTATATCCTTTTGACTGCTTCTTGAGTCCAATGAATTAAGTGACAATAAATTTGTTTAATTTACTTACTCTCATCCACACTCCCTTGAAAAAACAAGTATTTTGTTTACATCCATTAAGAATCAAGTTTTGTAATGACTGTGGCCAACAGTACTAATGTAGGTCAGATAACAGCAGTATCTTTATCATTACCCTGTTTTTTGTTTGTTTCTTGTTTTGAGCAGCATGGTGAGGTCCAACAGCACCACTTCAAGACAGACTTTACAGGACACGTAGGCATAGATAGACAAAGGTTTCTATCACTTTGCACCTTTAACACTGAATCTGAATGCTTGTTCAAATAGCCTTACAAATATTAACAAATACCAAATGCCTTTCACTGTTCAGATCACTGCTCATTTACACACTGGAGCCTGATTATCCTCCCATGCCCTTCTACAGCCAGGGCAACAGAAAAGGTGAGCTGCTGTTTCGGGCTTCTTGCTCTGCAAGGCAGTGACTTCATTTTATTGAAGTAGTCTGACACTATATAGAATTTTGTGTGTGTGTGTGTTTGCTTGCTTGTTTGTTGGCAGGAGTGTTGGGTGTTTTGTTTTTTCTATTTTTCTTCTTAAGGTGTTTGTGTGTCCACAAGAAGTCACAGAACTCTGCAAATCCCACAGGAAACAATCTGCAAGTTGCAGCACCTGAATCTCTTCAGAAAGCTGCACCCTACTGCCCTGTACCCTTGTGAATATCTGTTAACATGCTTATGTGCAATATCACACTATTAATAACGTCATCAATCATCACCTTAGCTTGGGTCTCAAATACGGCCTGCACTGCTTTCAGTTATCCCCTGCAAAAGTTGTGTCCCTAACCGGTAAAAAGAATAAACTCTCCCCTGAGGAAACCATGTATTTTGTGTAACTGGAGTCTTATAAATCACAGCAAATTTATATTTGGAAGTGAGCAGATGAGGGGTCTCTTACTTCATTTCTGCTTTTATGGAAAATTTAAAGCATAGCCAAACTCACAGCTTGAATAATGCATTCATAGCACTTCAAAATATTTTTGTGTTTTGTTCACTGTAGACAAAAAAAGGCAAGGGATCTATATATCTCCTAATGATTGGTGCAGAAATGAAGCCTGACACAAACTATAGAGACAGTTCTTCCCCCCTTCCAAATCAATTTTTCATATACACACCAATTTTGTTTCCTGACTCTCCAACACTGCATGTCTATGTTTCTAGCTATTTTTGCTTTATACCAGTCTCATCCACACATTTTAGAGGCTAGCAGACTACAATGTGCAACAATAAACAATCAGAAAGCTCAAAAGGCACAGAACTTGCAAAATCTTAAGCTCCACTGCATGCCAAGCAGCAAAATCTGGGATACTGGCTAACAAAAAAGAAGCCTTTAGTTCTTTATTTGGTCTGAAATACAAAACCCACCAAGTGCACGATAAATACGTATAACTAAACTGGCCGTTTCTTCAATTTAAGTTAGCTATATATTTTACAGATATGATTCAGATGGTCAAGTTTTAAATATGTGGAGGCAGCAGAGCCTTTCCCAGAAATTTAAAGGGCATCACCACCTATGACCCGTGACGTTTAAGCAATGATATGCAGAAGCAGTACAAACTCACCACTACTCTAGATACAAGCTGTTCTAAAGACAGAGCTTTTAAAACACTATCTAAAAACCAGAGCTTACCATAAAGTACTTCCTGCTCCCGAACTACAAATCCTAATTAGTATTATGAGAATTATGCTTATCATTCATACAATGAAAAGGCTGTTCAGTGAAGGGCTAGTAAAATTTACCTGATACACATTATCATGCCAACTACGCCTTGCATATAGTTAAGCAGTGGTACTTTGCAGACCAGGCTGCATGTACCCCTGCTGGATGTCTGAATGAAACCATGGTGTGCACCAGCATTCCTTCTCCTATGATCCACATCCATCCACACAGTTGTGCACAACCCCAATTACATGATGGCCACAAGACCAGTTCTGTGCATGCAAGTCAGGATACACAGTCAGATGGTGCATTACGCACGTGCTTCATTTGACAACATGACAGATGCACCTTCATCAGATGGGGACCCAGGAGCAGACCATCCTGCTGAGCCATACCCACTACTCAGCTGAGAATGCCAAGTTACAAAAGTTTCCAGGCCAGAACAGTCCAGAGGCAAAGCAAAGAGAAAGGGGAGAGAATAACCAATACTACAGCCACAAACCTGCAGCACAAGTGCATCCTGGACCATTACAGCTGATCCATTACAAACTCCATTTACTTTATTAATCAATACCTTTTGCTGCATGAGTTGAGAGCTTTTAAATAGCATGATCAAACACCTGACAAACCTTAAGCCTTTGCAAAATAATACACCACATAACAAAAGGAATATTATATGTGGGAGCAGCTCAAGCACACCAACAAGCACAGAATGTGGGTTAAGTTTTACAGTATAACATCTAAGGAAAGCACACTGTACTAGCAGCAGATTTTAATTAGTAAAAACAGAGGGATTACGTTCCAGGAAGGAAATGAGAAGGTCTGACAGGGTATAAATTGGCCACGTCAGTGATAGACGGACACATCCCTTTTCTTCTGATACAGAATTCTCCCACGAACAGGACGCTGGAGTCCCACACTGCTCCCATACTTCTTACACAGCAGAAGTCAGCTGTTTTGACATGGGAAATGATGAAATCCAGATGGCTAGGTCCATTTGCTCAGCTCCAGAATTCTCTGAAGTCTTTTGCTTTCTCTTAGGAAAAGGAAATACTCTGTTCTGGAGGCTGGTTCTGAACATTTTGGCTATAGCCCCTTCAGTGCTCAAACCAGCTAACCGGAATGAATTTCAGCTTCAGTGATCAGAAGAGCGAGATGGTGCTGGCAAGTAGAAGCATTCTTCAGGATCTGCTCTGCAGAGATAAAAGTTAAAAACATAGCAACTCCAAGAAGTGTATGTCCAATTTAGTGTATGCAGTATTTGTACGTCCATACGTTTAGAGAGGATTGAGGCCTCCCTGAATATTCAGACAGTATGTCTCTAATACTAAATCACTTTATCACATGTGCTACTTTTAGATGATCCATTGCCTATTTCCTCATTACATTTTTCTCAAACTAATGGATGAGACCATTTGTAGGACAGTATGTAAACTATGAACAGACCAGATACTCTTATTAAGCCAAATGGATCCCTACAGTTTTGTCACATCTAAGTGCTAAATTTGTAGCTCTTTAGTTTTCATTGTTGTGTAACGTTCCTCCATTTTCTGGAGAAACTATAAGAGACATTAGAGTAAGGAACTGCTGAATAATGAGATTCTGCTCTCAATTGCTTCCATCTCTTATGCATACTATTGGTACCTGTCCATGATGCTAGTTAATCTCAGTTGCCTTTATTGGAGCTTTTCACCATCTGGCCAAAAAATAGTTTGTTTTTCCCAACCTCTGCCATGTCATTTCATCCCTAGCCCTGGTCTCATCTTTTCCCACACCTCTGCAGGGAACGGCAGCTCCCTCACCAGCAGCTATACAGCAGACACATAGCAACAGTCTTAGTTAACTTTTTAAACAAACAGTTTCTTACAGAGAGCTGGCTCCTGTTAAACTACACAAATGGGAATCACAGCAGCTAAAATTTCACAACAGAGCTATTCTATTTCAGCCACACAAGAGACACTGGAGAGCATACAGTAGAGAGCTGGGGATATTCTGGGCTACAATGTGTGCTCTTTCCACTTTGCACCATTGGTTTCCACTTTGCTTGTAAATACACCAACATATTTTATTCGCAAGATGCTGTTCCACTGCACAGAATCAGAACTCGTTTCCTAGTTTGTCCTGCCACATTATAACTTCATTTTTTTCCCCTTTCTTCTTTCCCAAGTGAAACTGTACCTTTTGAAGGAACACTATAAAGATATAAAACTTCCAGGCTGGAACAGAACCGAGTCTTTAGTCCAGGACCTTGTTCCCGGGCAATGGCCAGTGCTAGAGCCTGAAGACCAAGATGCAAGAACCCCACAAGTCAATAAAACTAGTCTCTTCCCCTCTCCTTTCTTCTCCTCCCACATGAAGGATTCAACGTAAGTTTAATAAATAGGCTAATAACCAAAGGTCAGGGGTTTATTCTCTCCCAGACTTTTCTGAATGAACTGCCTTTACTTGCGTTACAGAGAAAGATTGGACATTTATGTGCAGAGATGTTAACTATTTACCAATACAAGTCATGGCTACAAATTTTCTACTCAGGAAGAATTTTCTCTCAATTTTTTAATTTATTCCATTTCAATGTAATTGAGTATTTTATCTTGTTAGACAAAGAGTGAAAATCTCCTAATATCTACTCTGAACTATTCATTACTTCATAATTCCTCTAATCTGTCCCTTTGTTCACTTTCTGGCCAAGATAAACAATTTTTCTATTTCCCATTTGAAAAATGGGAAACATTTGCCATCAGTCACAGCTTGAGTTGAGAAGCTGGGTAAGGGATCTGCAGACTCCCAGCATTCAGTACCAGAAAACCCATCTTTTTGCCTGAGTATGAAGGTGGCATTAATCAGCACTGGAGAAAAGGAAAACCTCAGCCTCTGACAATGTCCTAGGAAATGGTGGAGCAGTGACAGTAAAGATCATAGTAGCATGCAGGTTGGAAGAGACCTCCAGGATCATCCAGTCCAACCATTCTCCTACCACCTATTACCCACTACACCATGTCCTTAAGTACCACATCCAACCTTTCCTTAAACACCCCCAGGGACGGTGACTCCACCACCTCACTGGGCAACCCGTTCCAATGCCTGACCACTCAGATTTCTCCTAATCTCCAACCTAAGCCTTCCCTGGCACAACTTGTGGCCTTTCCCTCTAATCCTTTCTCCACTAATGATAATCTAGCAACCCTTTATGTCTACCCATACATATGTTCCAGGGACTGCAGTAAGGTCTCTTGAGCCTGTGGGAACACTGGTAATGACTAGTAACTAAACATTGCTAATGATCACTTACAGAAGGTAAAAAGGCATGAAGTGATGTCTTAACGAAGAGACCCCAGCAATGTGCCAGAGTCCTCCACCAAGAAGTAAGATGGAGCTGGTTTTTGGCCCTTCTTCAGATCTTTATCACCCAGGGAGCTGGCATCAACAGACACTGCTGTGGCATACTTACATACACAGCAACTTCTATAACATTCACTTCACCGTAAAGTATGGAACTGGCAGATGCTTCAATTTGGAAATACACCATTTACTGTAATACTAAAAGCACTCAGTGTGCAGATTTAAAGGTAGGATGCAAGAGCAATGCATGGAGCAGGAGCGAAACCAACTAATAGAAATGCTAAAGAACACAAATTGGCATTAGGGAAGAACAGAAGAACTCGTGTGGCCTAAAATAAGCATGGCACCTGTGCAACTCAAAGTAATCCCAGCAGAGAAGTGATGGGGGATTGATTGTAGGGGGAGGGGGAAGGCATGCAGTTGGAGGAAACCCAGTGTCTTAACTGCAAAAATTATAAAATACCATTTTTAAAAAGCCAGTTCCAAGTAGCAAAACCCACCATGAATACACATGTGTGCTACCATCAAAGAACTAGACTTTTCAGAAAGAAATGAAAACTAAAAATGGAGAGAAGACCATCCTTAACAGGAAAAAACCTTACAAAACACCAAAAAACCCAAACCACTTTTAAATGTGATCCTCCTAAAGTGTTAAAAAAGACACTTCAGAAATTTAAGAAAGAATAAATTATGCTGAGAATGATAGGGTTTGGTGAGAAAGCACCTGCTCCCCCACAGAGTAAGGGTAGTCCATCTGACCCACCAGCTCCATACATGTACACTTAGAGAATCAGGGAGGTCTGCACACTCTAGCAGTCGACTGCCGTGTTTTGCAGACACAGGTTTTTGTGACAGGAAACAGAAACAGTATCTCCACACAGGCACCACGCTCTGTGCTCCATTGAGAATCACAACTGTCACTTGAGCCGCATTCACATCTGCAACCTCACACTCCAGCAGCGCAGCCTGAACGTGCATCTGGTAATGCCATGCACGCTGCGTGTGCCAGCAGCACAGGGGGGACGGTATAAAATCAGTGTGTTTTGAAGCAAAGGCAGAAGGGATTGGATGTACACCTAGAAATAATTTAACACAGTGACCATGTAAGCAGCAGCCAAAGCTCATGAACAGTAAGCTGCCTTTAATAACTCTTGGTAGAGCTACTTTACCATTAACATACACTCACAAACAGCCTACATGCAAAAAAACCTGCTCCATCTTGACAGCAGCTGAGCTAAACAGGATTGCCACACAGCAGGGGATGCTTACCAAGTACTTGATTATAATAGTTATCTGCTAGGCTGTGCAATACACTCAGAAAGGTTTGTAAGCACGATAGAGATTTATAGAAAACAAACAAACAAAGCAACAAAAATGATACTTTGTTCTCACTGACGGTCAAAACTTTGTTTGAAGTTACAATGCATTCTCCATCTGGCAGAGAGGCAGTCTCCAAAGGCACTGTAAGATGGAACAGTGAGATTTACATTTATTTTCTCTCAGTAATGACAATTATAAATGGTTTCTCTGTGTCTGAAAAACCCATCCATAAGGGACTGTGGTATTCTTTACTCACAGAAGACTACCATTATCAGGAGAAAATATCAGACAAATAAATGCACTGCTTCACACATGCAACTACTACTACACTTTGTAATATAAAATCCAACCTGTCAAATTAAGGCAAGGAAGTGTCTAGAGCTTGTGTAGTTGTCGTGCTAGGAATGCACAATTACACCTAATGGAAGTTGACTGTATCAACTCCTGCAAACTATTTACACAGTCTCCAATAAAGCCAAAGGAGACATAAAGGTAACTAATCCTTAAAAGACCCACCACATCATCTCCTGGTTCTTCTGTAACTCTTCCAATGCCAATTTCATGGCCTCATTTCCAGCAGCCTTCTCCCTGTCACCTGCTTCTCCTCTGCAGGGTTTGTTTTACTTCTCCATGGTTAGCCACACTGGTTAAAGAGTAAAAGTTTGTAACATGGGCTGCACAACTCCCAGTGGTAACACTACTGCTCTGTACACCCAGTCATTCATGAACAGTCTGACAAGCTTAAATCTGCTGGAGCACCATGTGTCATATGTTATTGCAGTCAGCATGGATGAAGATACAGGCAAGTACTGAAAGCTAGGTCATCTGTTCTGTAACTAACTGAATTTACCTTTCCTCTAATCAGAAATAATGGTGAGAAGGCTCAGTCATCTTGTCCTTAAGAGCAACAGTGGAATTTTTTCATCACCAATGGCTCCCACTCCTGCTGTGTCATAGCAGGATCGCAGCACACATGTCATACTATACTTGTCCTGAAAAGAGATGGCTGAAGAGTAGCTAACATAATGTTTCCTTTTATTTTCAGTATAAAATCTAGAATGAGAACAAAACACTGATGTTTGTTGCATTCTGTAGTTTTTTCCAAGTTATTTTCTAACCTCTTACATAAATTTCTTATACAAATACAAAAATCTATTCTAGATGGCAGTTCAAAAAGCTGGAACTGCAGACTGATCCTCTACTAAATACAGTGGTATTTTACATTCCTTTCTGTAAAAGAGTACTTAATTTCCACTAAGTTCCACAGTCATCTTCTGTAGGCACTGCTTAAGAAGCTAGAGAATCCATCAAAGTCAGGAGCTGTTTAGCCAGACTTTGCTAGACAGACCAAGACTTGAATTATGATTATTAGTAATAATGAATACAAGCTATGAGAGTATCAACTCATGGACTGAGCACCATGAAACACAAAAGCAGAAAAGGAGCAAAGGAGAAATTCAGCTCAAAACTGAAAGTTAAAAGATCAGAGAAATCCAGGTCTTCAGCCTTCAGAGAAAGCAACAAGTGCACACAGGTACCAAGTGCCCTGAATACTAATACCATACTGGCTACAGCATCAGGCTTTTCACAGCCAATAATGCAAAGGTCTGTCTCTTCTGATCCTGTAGAGATCCACTTCCACCAAATTAATTTGCTCATTCATAAAAAACAACATCAACTTTCAAGATAATTTCAGAGCCAAAAAAACACTCTTAAGTCATTGTGGTTCCTCCATCTCAGCCTAGTAGCAGGAGGGAGAAGAGACAGAAGAAAAAAGAGGCCTCTCCAGTTCAAGAGAAAAAGAAAGTTTAGTAACCTAAATTAATTACACTAGAAAAAGTTTAAAGCAAAAGAATAAATTGGACAAGTCAAAAGGGCAAGTTTCATTCAAATTTTGCTAGTGTGACAACTGAGGGGAAGAATAAGCGTTCATGTAAAGACACTGACATCAGCATTATGGATTGCTCTTGCTTGCCACAGCTTTTCCAGGAAGATGCACAGCTCTACACACACAAACTCAAAATTCCAAGAGCAAATTCAAGTTCATATTTGTTTTGTAAATATACGGCCACATGCCAATACCTTTTAGAGTATATAATATACAAGAAGGCAAAGGAAATACAGGCTTAGACCAAAGAAAGGACAGAAAGAAAAACTGTAGAAACTCTGAAGAGAAAAAATAAAGACATTTTCTAAAGCTGTGAGACAGGATAGGAAAGAAATACAGTTAAAGCTTTTTCCTCCACCCAATTCTAAAAAAGGACAGGAAAGACTTCCACTATAAAATGAACATAAAATTGTATTACAGAGACAAAATGGTAAAAACATAATAGCTTCTGTGCTGAAGATAAAAAAACCAAAGCAACATTGCTGTGAACTCCTACCGTTCTGCAGCACAGGGAATTCAGGGTTTTAATAACACTATCATGGGTAGCGCACAAAGGCATTTGCAAAATATGTCAAAATCCATTTCCCAGCATAGGCAGTATTCTCTATTACAGCATGAAATCCCAAGGGACTGATTTGAACTGACCCATGACTGCACTCCCACACATTTTGAAACTAACCCACTGTCAGCACCTGCAGGTTTCAGACAAAAGAAAAGCCCTTTAAGCAGGCCAGCATGCAGAGAAAGGTCTCTTTCAGAACCATTTTCCTCCCTGCAAGTGTCTCCTTTCTGTCCTGACATCTAGTCTGTAACATGATGAAAGATAACCACTAGTCGCTCTAGCTTCCCTCCCGTCTCAAGGACTCCTTTAATTACAGAAGAATTGTCTTCAGTGTTTCAAAACACTTTAACTACAATCTTTTTGCAAATAAACACTTTTACAATTTCTTGTTTGTTATGGAACTAAAAAATATATTTAATGCAAAATTCAAAGCAAACTATACCATGGTATAGTTACCCTCTTTTAATAATCTTTCTTCTTGGAAAGAATTCTACTATTTTTAATACGATAGCAATAGACTGGGAAATTGCAGAAAAATTATCATTAGCTTTATACTGTCATGACCTTGGCATTTAGTATAGAAAATAACATCACTCCATAGCAATAGTGTCAGTGATAAAACGTGAGTAATGTCACGCTGGCATGTATTCATCTGATATCTTGATGTGATTCATTTGGGCACAGATAACTTTCCCAAGACAATGAAAATAAAATACTACTAAGTATTGACAATAATTTGCAAAATAAAGGGATAAAGAAACTACAACTTCATGAGAGCCCTCTGCTACCAGGTAGCTGTAGGCAGACATGACTGCTGCTATGGATGATAATATTGCAGAAAGCCCTGCCCACAGCTCACACTACCAGTGCCCAAATATTGAATGGAACATGGAAAAAATTGCATTTCAGGAGTTAAACAGCCATAGGATTCATGCATTAAGTGCACAAAATCCCCTTCTAAAACTCTATGGTTATTTATTTCTGGGTTTCCAGCAATAAAAGCAAGGGGGTGTGTCAATACTGAATGAGATAATCTCATGACTGAATTAAGGAATGTCTCTCGCTGCATAATACAGTGGTACGAAGCCTCTTCAAGCAAGTAAAATTAGCACAAAACTCAAAGAATTAAAACCTTAATGAATACCTGCTTATCACATAAGTATGTCTGTAAGAGCGATCTCACTTTGAAAACACTCATTAATTCAAAAAACAAGAATTGCATGACAGCAAATGACACAACTCAAAAGATCAAGCATAGAAAAGCACGATCTTTAGTGAACAAAGCCTGTGGTGAGCGTGCTTGTGGTCTGTCTGCTTTACACACAGCTCCTCTGCATTCTCTGAGGAACTGGCACTACGCGTGATAACTCCAAAGACCACCTGACTTCATCCATGGGCATATTGGTCATTGATAGACATCTTCATAATCTTTAAAAGCTGCTCATCTTCACACGTGTTACCAATAGCTGTTAGGAAAGAAAGCTGTTTCTGCTGGTTTACAGATAACAAGCATCTACAGTTTTGATCTTTGAACCAGTGGAAATCAGAAAAACCTGCAGCGAGGTACAACTCACTGCTGGCTTAGTGCCAAGACAAAGTTCTGCGGTGAAACAGCATTTTTCTACAGCACTTTAAAGTATGAATAGTACTAGATCCTCTACTGCGTGCAAAAATGGCTCATCACATGGACTTCATCTCTGTACAAAGCTGTAGCAGCTGTCTCACATTACCATGCTTAAACACATAAATACAGTTATAACATAGATGCAAAGTTACAAATGTTGAATTAATTTTAAGCTAGTATATAGTTGATATAAGCCACTTTTTTCAGTGAGTATCAGAATCCCATAGATTTCAGCTACTGTTGAGGTCTCGGTTCTTATTTTCTTTGGCTAGGTAGTATCTAAACAGATCTATTTTCCCTCTTTTTCAGGCTTTAAGTACTCTAAGTAAAGTAACTATTATTTTGTCTATTGGGTTAACCTGTCCACAATTACATACTACTATTATCAAATTTAAAAGGTCACACAGCAGTCATTTTGTGTGTGACCAGATAATGTCATGTGAACAACAGCATTTGGACCTTTTAAAGTAAACAAGTGTAACAAGACTTTATGAATTTTGTGGGAAACTCTCAGATATTTCCTTAACATACATTTGGTTCCCATAAAAGCCCCAAACTAACAGTACTGGCAAAATGAAAACCCTTCTCTCCTCTGGCAGGATAAGTTCCTTTTGGTGTGTAGCAGCACCAACCACAGAGGAACATGCTTTTTGTACAGAGGTTTCACTATCTGTACACTTTTTGACTTTTTTGCTTGGCTGCCAAAAGGAGCAGTTTCTTTCACAGTGGTTCCAGTGACAAAGATAAATGAAGCGGCGGTAGCCAGCCTGAGACATTCAGTCCCATTCCTGAAGGCTAAAAAGGAGTAAAGCGTAAGAACATTCATTAGTAACATGCTACAAAGCTGTTCCTAACAACCTAGGTTTGTAGGATAAGGACAAGTTTTAATTCTTGTTTCAGTTATATCATATACCCTTTTAAAACTCTTTTGAGAAGGGTCTCTCTTGAAGCACACCATATTTAGCTCTTCATTTACCCTACTCCTCTATTTACTTACCATCTGTAATATAACCTCCCAGTTCCTGAGGAAGCCAAATAAGACAGTTGACAAGAATTGCCTCCAAGTCTATGCAGGAAGTGCCAAGAAGCAGGATTCCTCCTGGCTGGGGATGTTACTGCCATAAACACCTCGCAGAAGTTACAGGGCTTGTGTTTAGCTAGTTTCAGAGCTCTTTTCAGAAAATTATAAAAGATCCCTGCTTTTCCTCTCCACAAAGCCAACCAGGGAAAAATTAAGTCTAATGGCTTATGTACCATGGCTAACAGCCTTCTCTGCTATCAAATATAAGAGCGCTGTTTCCCAGGTATCCAAGATGTGAGCGTGATCTGCACATGGATACTAGACAGTTGGTGGAAGCCTAACAATCCTAAGGTGGTGCTGGTGAACAAGAAGAGTTGTTAAAAAACCCTACCACCTTTCAAGTATCGCCCATATCAAATGTAATCTCCCTATAGAACATTAGGCTACCTGTTTTGGTGTTCAACTGAATTTATCTTTCTTCCCATACATTCAGAAGGCCAGGGCAGCTCAGAGGGCCCCATTCCTGTCATGGTTGGACTCAATCACAATAATCACATATTTTTTCACCCTTATGCCTCACAAATTTGACAGCAATGGAGCAGAAAACTGAAGACAGCATGGCTTCAGATCCTGCAAAGGCTCCAAACAATTTGAAAGGCAGCAAGGCAGTTGCTTCAAGGCCACAACCACTCAGCACATATCTCAGTTTGCTCTCCTTTGTTTAACTCTCCATTAAATTCAAGGTCAAATTCAAGGCTCCCATTCTCATTTTTAGACCTCTCCACTGGAAAAGGCTCACCTATGGGACAAACCACTTTTCTAAAGTGACAGAACCATCGATTTCAAGTTACATATTCAAATGCTCCCCCACCCCATGGACACAAAAAATTTGGAGATAATTTCCAGAAGGGATGAGAAGAACAACAAACCTTAGCTTTATCAAAACAGAAAGCAAACCCCATTTCTTTAAATTACTCTTCTAACAGTAACAGCTAAAACAAAATCCCCCTCCCCACAAGCAAGCAGTATTTGGTCAGCACCATCAAAAGAAAGGAGAAAAACATGTGTTCCTTTGGCAAAAAAGCACCACGGCCAAAGGCACCACTAGTTTCTGAAAGGGACAGATATGCAAGTCCTTCCCTTGAACAAAATTAAATCCCTTCCAGATGATTACAGAACTTCCCTTTTTCTCAGCAAAGCAACTAACACTGAAGTAGCCATTCAGCAGGAAGAATTTCCAGTCATGATTCAGTCAGCTTGCACATCGCAAGGGCGGGGGCTCCCAGGACTGGCAGATTCTGGAGAGTCTGGGGGACTCTTCAGGATAGCACAGATATATAAACAAGTGGAGGGAAAGGAAAGAATCACTGAAGGAAAATTACAGCCAAAGAAAAAGTTAATGTTACTTGAGCCTTAAAGAAAAGATGTTGCTGACATCCATTATAGGAAGAAGGAGATCTGACACAGTGTTGAGGAGGTGAAGAAGAATTCTCACATTTTCAACACTATTTATCCTACTCTATCTACCTATGAAATTCATGTATTCTTACAGACAGACATAAAAACCCCTTCATTTTCAAAACACATTGAACATAGTAGATGAGGAGATCTTAAAGCTTATTAAGATATTACTTAATTACACAGAAGGTTAGAAACATCTTTTCAATATGACCATGTGAACAAGCTAAGCATTTATGTAGCTACTAAATGAAAATCTCACAAGGATGTATCATGAAAACTCTCTTTATAGTATTGTTATTCAACATGCTTAAGAAAAAAAGAATTTTTCTTACACCAACAAAACCCCGGTACATTAACAAGTTTTATAAGTTAGAGTTAATGCGCTCCTTCGCCAGTCATTGATGTTACACATTAGTGCCTCATTTTACACTTCGTGCTTGTCATCTGGCAGTACCAAGCTTCCAGTCCAAGGGTCTGAATAAGGAAGTGGCACCAGAGCTCTGTCATGTTCCTTAAAGACTTTCTACTCCAGAGAAGCAGCAGGTCGGCTACACTGGCTGCCCTTGTCCCAGAAGATAATACATGCACAATTCCTTCCTTACTGTAACTGCATCTGCCACACAGCTAGGGCCAGTGTAGGAAAAAATACTTCTACGGTTTATTTNACCTCAAGAACAAAGCTTCTTGTGAAAACAAGTCTACTCGCACATACACATCTATCCAACCTCTACAGTCAGAGCTGAGGATAAGCAGCAATGGAAACAGTCATCACCTCGGCACAGAGAATAATATCCAGGCAAGTGGAAGGAATGAGACCATTTTCAAGCAAGCAGGTTTCTTGCTGCCTAAGGACAATGAACACAAGTCTCATGGAAGCATGTCAGCCTTCTCAAGAGAAACTAAAAGCAGCTGTTGAATTTCTCATTCTCATTTGAGCCCTGATTTCACAGTGAGGGGTCAGTATCCTGTTTTACAAAGAAAAGTGGGTGGTTGGTTTCTTTTTCACAATAGGACCTGACCTGCTGGTTCTGGAGCTCCTCAAATGAAGGCAGTTGGACACACTACAGCTGCTCAGCTCCGGAAGAAAGCAATTTTCATTCTGTAATAAAATACTACCCACGGTCATTCTGAAGGTATGAAATGTGTGGTTTTAAATTTGTTTTAGGACAGTTGTTGATGAACTGTATCTGTGAGATACACAGGCAATCTACACAGCTGGGGCGGCATTTTTCTGCAATAAAGACACCTGGAAATTTGACAGTTACTGTCAATTAAAATAATCTCACATTTTTAAATTCCTGCTGAAATACTGCTATCAAAGAATTCAAGCTTTGATTCTTATGTTAAACATCCTTCAACTCAGTGAAATCAGGCTGCTCTTCATATACAGATGCATCTAAAGATAGGCTGAATGAATCAGAAAGTTCAAAGTAACTCTTCACAATATCACAGAAACAGAAAAATTCACAATAACAAAAATGATAAAGTAGAAAACCTTAAAGTTACTTAAAATTTTAGGGAATTTATACTATAATACTAATGAAAATAGTGCTTTCAAGTTCCACAAACAAATGGAAATCTAAATGGTAGAGCCAACAACATTGAGTTTTGCTGTTCTTCACAGCTGGTACCGCTGTAGTCAATGAGCCAGCTTAAATTGCTATACAAGTACACTGTCCAAAGCTATATCTAAATAAGACAGGCATTGCATTATTATGACAGACATCAGAGATCCAACAGTGATAAAATTAGGACTGGTCTTCCTCTTTATACTTATGGGCTAGATGACTATATCATTACAAGTACTTAAATGTCCCAGGAAAGCCCTGGGTACTGGCCATTTTCAGGGGCTAAAAACAGGGTTAGACTGGAAGAGAGGTTTTTCTTTTACTGTAAACCTTTGGACAGCATGGCTCAATGAGGGTAAACAACAGCTTCAACGTAAGACACTCACTCTCTTTTCAAATCAGACCCTACTAAAAGGGAAAGTGAAGAACAGCAGGAAGAAGAACAGATGGGTGAGAAACAACCCTCAAGTGTTTATTTTCATTCCATTTTTACCAATTAAAACTTTGAACTTGAGTAGTCAAGAAATCCAGATATAGGACTATATACTAAACTCTGCAATTACTGAAGTAGGAATAAAGAATTATCATAGCCAGGAATATAGGAGAAAAATGTATCTTTTGGTATAAAAATAGAACAACATTGAACAGAACCAGAGAACTATAATGGTTAATAGACTAAGCTTTGATGTTTGGAAGAGTTTGCCAATACATCTCAGCAATTCTCTGTGGAAATGTTATCTTTGGTAGGACTGTTTGAGACTTACCAACTACACTGCAGAAAGACAAGAAAAAACAAGACAAGGTCTTTGGTTGACATAATTAGTAAAAGAGAAACCCTGCCACACACCAAAAATGCATCATGACAGGACTAAACGTTCTGCATTTGTCACGTTGAATGTTACTAAGTGTTCCTGACTGTTAAAGCATGGAAATGCAAATGTTGCTGACAAACATAAAAGCTTCTTCAATAATCTACTGCCATCTGTATTATTAAAAGCACATTTTTCATATGAGCAAGTTTTTTAGCAGCACACAGAACAAGTCACCATCCTGGCTCATGCTATGAAAAATTCTAACATAATTCTATTGAGCTGATGAATATTATAATGCAAAAGTTTAACATGAACAACTAGAAAGAAACCTCACGTAACTGAGGTCTCTTTATATACTTGGAAATGTTATTCTATAAAAATCAGTCTTCACAGTTCATATATCTGTCAGTTCCCTATGCTATTGCTTACAACATGAACAGTTTCATGGCATAAAGCACAGTGCAAGCAATACATGCATTTTGTATGAGTGACTTTGTAAGGAAAGTATTTGTCCAGACAGAACGTACAAGACAGATGTAAGAAGCTAAAACAGCTTCAGTTGCAAATCAAAAAAAATTGTCACATCGTCAAAGGGTAGAAATACTACACACCTTGATAAAATATTAAAAATACAGAAGAAAAGATCAGGTTTTGTAGTTTGTATTGAGGACTGGAATTCCCTCCCATTCTAGTTTAAGCACTGCCCATCATCCCCCTCCACTACTTAGCAGCACTGGCTTACCTGAAAGCACAACTGCAGAAGTAACCTGGGCATGCTCCATGTTCTGTATTGCTGGGTTTAGAGGCCAAAAGCTTTAAGTGAGGCCAGTTATAGGTCAGAGCTGGACCTTGCTTTAGGTAGGTTAACTAATTATAATTTTTGATTCCCATTATTAAAGGCATCAGTGTCAGAGAAAAGTGAGAGAAAATTTGCATAATTCCTATGGAAAATATTGATGCCTAAAATTCACCAAAAGATCTGTTCCAAACATCTGGTGGACTTCTAGAAGTTTCCTAGGTACCACCTCTACTAGGATGTACAAAAAAAACAAACCCCAAACCCTAACCTAATACTGTGCAGGCTCACCACAACCTGACATTTATATGTAAAAAGAAAACTTTCCAGTCAAACAATAAAACTTGTGAATGGCAGAATACTTGACTACTTCCACGTGGCAGCAGGCTAACTGTAACCTAACATGGTCCTAATGATCTCTGTAGCCTAGCCTGGGGATTTTAAATTAGGCATGCACTTACCACGTCTCAATGTCTTAAGAACACCTTTCAGATGCTATTAAAACAGTTAAAGACAAGAAGATGACAAGGACACCTACTTCTAACTTCTTAAACCCACCCATTTCTCATCACAGGGAGCAACAACATGAATTCTTGTTAAGCAGAGGTCACTAAAATACAGTCCTTGTCAAAGGAAAATACAGTCTGTGAGACTTACAAATACCTGAAATTACTTAAGACTTTTGCCACCTAGAACTACCAAAATACAAAACCTGTGGTCAACAGGCATTCAGGACACTATCTAAACTTGCTGAGGTTTTGATTGCAATACACAGGTTTAAGTTTCCAGTAATCCATTTTTCCTGCTCCCAACACATACTGACCAAAGAACGACTACCCCATAACACAGGGATCAGTGATATAACACTCCACTAAGTGGCAGGCAAAGGCAAGGGGCACATTAAATGCTGAACAGGTGAAATTTCTAGGGAATGGGAATGAACACATTAATAATCTCTCCTGCAGAAATTAAATCTGTTCAGCAATTAACTGCCTGAAGTGTTACATCCCACTATAGGAAGGCAGCTGAGGCTGCATTAAGATTGTTAATACCTGGACAAAGCAATTAGGCTCCAAAGTAACTCGTTATCATTCCCAGCAAGTGCTCCTGCAGAAGCCTTCCTGAAGGCTTTCACATTTTTATGCCATTTCTACAACTTCACTGCAGGTCCCTCTCAAGTCAACCACTGATATTCAGCGTCCTCCCTTTTATATTGAACCAATTAATTCAAGATAATTAAGTCAGTCTTTCAGTATTAAAGAGGCTCCTGGGGGAAATAAACCAACAGCAGTGACAGGGTGGGAGTACAAAGAAAGAAAAATGAAATTTCACAGTAACCTCTCCTTCATGAAAGAGAACTTTGCTTTACTGTCCAGGACTTTTCTTTCTCTTTCAACTTTCGTTTCTTAGGTCCTGTTTCTGCAAGATGAATTCCATGTTCTGGTTTTCTTATCATCAGTTCCCCAGGAAACATCCTGGCATGCTACAGTGTCTCACCCAAATAATATCACAATGATTAAGAACACCTTCAAGACTATAAGTGTTTTCCAAGCACAAGCCTACAGCTGTGACTGTGGAAAATATAGTCTGAATTGTGTCTGTTATTAATGATCAGGAAAAGCCTTGAGTTACACATATCTTACACCCCCTTCAAGAAAATGGGAAATGGGAGCTTGATTTCTGCCTTAGTCCCTCTATGAGGGAATTAACAACTTAGCTATCAGAAACAGGGAGAACATATACTTTATTAATTTCTTTGCTTTCCATGAAGGATCAAAAAAAATTGCTTTATTTCTGAAGAATCTCAGTGTTTCATTCAGCCTGCAACACCTTGTTAATTCCATATGTAACTTGAAATAGAAAAAAAGCAATAAAATAAATTTCAGGTTCATTCTAACTGAAAGCCTGTATTAATTTTTCAACTCAGACAAGGCAGGATAAGATCTGAAGCACTGAACCAGAATAAGTGTGATAAAAGAGTTAGCAGAAGCCACAGCTCTGGGGATGTGAATCAGAAGATACTGATAACAGCCTAATCCTGCTACTACTTGTTCTCTGCTGCTGGTCTAAATGTCAAAAACTTATTGATGATCCAGAAAAATTCATCTAAAAACTTCTGACTAGTAGTGCTGCAGTAAGTGAAAACTGACAAATTCCCCCAAAACACAGATTGAAAGAACAAATTAAAGATGGCTCTACCAAATTAATGTTTGTATTTTAAGTTTTTGAGCATTTCCATAAAGATTATCCATATTATTGATGCCGCAGCTAGAAGAGATCGGTATGCTTACAGCCTACTAAGCCTCTGAAGATATGAAATCCTCCTGGAATTGTCACAAATACACATGATTTTCCCAGTATCTAAACCTGCGTACTACATTACACTGTGCATGAAGGTCTACAATGGCTGCACACATGAGGAAGACGTGTACTATTCCAGCAAACTGAATAATTCTAGGACTTACATACAAAACAGTGTTCTTGAAGTACACATTTCAAACAAGAGCATCCAAATAACTAGAGCTCAACTTATTCTTCTGTATCTGATTGAATCCCATTTTCATTATCTTTTAAAGGAGAAGTAACACTACCACATTATTTTTGCAAAAGAGTATGACACAGATCTCGAATGGACAGATCACTGTATACTTGAAAAAAGCACACAGATACCCAACAAGAAGAAAGTGTTCTAGATGTGTATGGTATTAAATGGGCCTAACAGCTTAACATCTATCTCTGGAAATAGACCTTTTTAAAGCAAGAAGCAAAACAAGCCAGCCTGCCTATCACTTTATCAGCATGTCCTCTTCAGTTTGCAACATCTGCTACTTCAGAGAAACCCTCTTCCCTAAAATGCCTTTCTCTCCTTTCCCCCACCCACTCACCACAGAACTTGTCTTTAGGTCACAGTTTGTTACACAATGGAAATTTGTATCAAATGGATGAACAGTCAGTTGAAAGATTTATGGTATCTCCAGCAGGTGCTTAGAGACCCACAGTGGTTCAGATTCCAGGAGCTTAGAGAATGAATGACCCAATGAATTAAATCCCTAACACATCAGCCAGTGAAATGTCCCACCAAAGGAGGAACTCTATTATCAACCCCAGTTAACCTCTACATCATTAAAAAACCCAACCAAACCCAGAATGAATTGACATGCAAGTCTATGAGCCAAGCAAAACATAGGTGGTTAGTCCTCAGAACAAGGTGAGGCTTTAACAGCTGTAAAGTGCTGAGCTAATGCTCAGAGGGTGTGTTGTCAGGTGGATTTTTTCCCCAGCATCACACAGAATAAAACTGACTACCTGCTGTCAGCCTCCCTGGCCCCAGGGTTAGACCTTGTCGTGGTTCGGCCCCAGCCGAGCCCCACGCAGCCGCTCGCTCCCCGCCCCGGCAGCAGAACACGGGGCAGAGGGAGGCAACAAAAGGGCAAATGGCTTCGAGTTGAGATAACGGCCTTTTAATGGGCCGACAAAGGGAGAGGGGAAATGACAATAGGGCTGCAATAATTATCCCGGGATGTAAACAACCGCGATAACAAACGCAGTACTTTACCGACCGACGACCCGACAGACCAGACGGACCAGAGGCGCAGCCCGCAGCGAGACCGTCCCGGAGCAGCCCCGGGCCCCTCCCGGCCAGTCCCTTTATAGGGGCGTGACGTCACGTGGTGTGGAATAGCGCCCGGCCCGGCCTGGCTCACCTGGCCCGGCTCCTTCTGAAAATTAACCCTATCCTGGCCAAACCAGGGCAGATCTGAAGATATACAGAGAGAATTACAATGCTCTTGGAGAAAGAATATCACTTCTCTATGAGGAGCTTTAGCTTCTCAGAGACTCACAAATCAATGAAACTAATAAAGCCATTGGACAGGAATACTTCAGACTATGTAATTATACCTTAAGTTTAAATTAAATGGAGGAATAAACAACAGTTAGTCTGTATCTCAAAGTTTTTAAGAGATAAATACATAATGTTAAAAATGAACAGTTAACAAAGACAAATAAAAAAAGGGGTTTGGATATGAGAGAACTCTGGGACTTCAGTCAATCATGATAAAAATATATAGCTACTCATGAACAGAAGAGAATAAGCAGAAAAGGGTACGCTAGGATGAGAAGATAGCACCCTGTTAAAATCAGGCATTGTGCTAGAGCCGAAGGAGTACCTGCCTCACTTCTGCCATCAGCAATGACCATGGCCATTGTAACCACAGTGCGAATACAGGAATGGAATTTATGCATCTTAAAATTCAAACAGCATTCAAAGTGGGAGGACCCAACCTAGAGCTATTAAAGAACTGGCAAATAAAACTACAGGCTTGCAGCCATTACCATTCTAGATCTTAACAAAAGAAAACATCAAATGGAGGGGCTACATTTAGAAAAGGAGAACAACTGAATGTGGGCACTACAATCCTACCAGCCTGACCTAAACAGATACAAATTTGAGAATGAGTTTCAAAGAATAAAGAGAAGATGGAGAAGATGGTAAACTAAAACATTTTGCCAAGTACCTCAGTATCCTTTTGGTAATGGATTTTTTCTAGATGCACAAGTAAGTTACTGTGGATTTAGTAAAGCAACCAGTGGAAAAACCAATGGATTTAGGTGAGATATTACCAGTTAAGTATTAACATTCCTGTGCAAATAATGTGTCAGCTCCAACATGGAAATTACTGAATATAGGTTATGGGGCAGAGAGGTTTGGTGGTCCAGCTCGAACCAGAAACTTGATGAAAACACTGGTCTGCCCATGCACTTCAGAAGGTGCAGCAGTTCTGCTCTGCTTCCTAGAAATGTGGGGTGGGCTAGGGGAGGTGTAGTCACTGGGAGCCCGTGAGGATGGCGGGTACTGAGATTTGCACCTGACAATCCCCTACAATGTTTCTAACTTTCATCCACACTTTCTAGGAAAAATAGCCACAATCTAGTATCTGCTCATAGGCCTAAAACATGGTTTCTATTATGAGCAATTAGTAAGAATAATGCTACAGCATAAAATCAGTCTCCAACAGTACACTTTCAGTGGCCTCCAATAAGGTACAATACACATCAAAAATTTCCCGGGAAACATGAATGTTTTTCACATGGCGTTTCAACAACAGAGTTTTAGAAACTGCAGGATAACTTGTGTCCCATAACCGCGGGGTTCTGGAAAAGTAACATATGTTCTGGTCTAACTCACAAATATTGGCTGGGGACCTCCCTTCAGACAAACATTTCTGAAAATTAAAAGCAGTCGGCCTTTCAAAAAGTGTGTTTCAACTCTCAGGTCCTTCCCCCTCCTCAGATACAGGATAAATGGAAATAAAAAAAAAAGAGTAGTAATTATCGATTAGTTTCATGAAAATTTAAACCTTACCTCTTTAATTGCAAATTACAAACCTAAGAGATTTGGGGTTTGTTTTTTTTCAATGGAAAGAGAACACAAAAGCAGCCTGGTATCAAAGCAAAATCATTATAAGACTACAGCACTGCCAAAATTATTGCTAAGAGATCAACTTCAAAGACAGCTAAAAAAAGAAAAGAAGAAACAAACTCCAGGATATGGAGGTTTACTTTAATAGTAACAAAAGGAAACAAGCAAACAAACAAACAGGAGAGGCCAAATATATGCAATTTTGCCTTTCTTCTTTCTTTTTAAACCAGAATGAGATGTTCTCTCTTAGATCCTTTAAAATTATACAAATGTAAACCTAAAGGAAAAAGAATTTTCTAAGTTATGACTTTGTTTTCAAATTAAACTTTTGGGGAAAAGAATTATTTTGCTATTACTAGTGATAGCAGCACATACTGTTTTAAAATATCATACACTAAGAAGAAGTCCTGTGCTCTGGGAGAGCAGGTCACATTTGTATTGGAGTTTATTTCATCCTCTTGCTCCTAAAGCATCATGCATACAGTGCTGTCTTTCCCCCTCAGAAACCCACAGACACACATTAAATTAGTTGGGATTTCCAAAATGCAGAGAACCTGAAAACCCCCCAAAGAACAAGTTGTGGCTGATTTCATTGTGGCTTATGTTCCTAAGCTCCCTGTATGCTTGTGCAACAAAAGCTTTTTTGAAAAGAGCCTTCCAGTTCCCCACTGCCTCACAACTTGTGCAGCCATCAGTTGGTGCGATGTTGTTGTACAGTATTACCATATGGTAGCATTTTACACTTACTTTGCACAGACTTATAGATCTACACAAAGCAGAAGGCAGTCAAGAATCACCAGGTTCAGTCATTTTTTAAAATCCAGCATTACTGAATCTTGTGCTCCAAAATAAACAGCTGGTCTTCAAATTGAACAAGTTTTGTCCTATTTTTGCATCAGGAGCTGGAAACTGGATCCTGACGGGGCTCGAAACACCAACTGACCCTTGGTACTAACGGTGCTAAAAAGCGACCCCAGAGCCACACTAGAGTAGCTACAAGTGTAAGCACAGCATGCCCCAAGAAATCCAAAGTGCTTTCAGTAATTTAATTTCTCAAAACAATGTAAAATCAAATTCTATCAGATGTCTTCATGAGCAAGAGCAACAGCAAAGCACACAAACACTCAAAACAGGAACCAACCTGCTGAAAACTGAGCAAGCGCTGAGTTGGTACATTCAGGTTACTGCTCTCCTTCCCCCAAAGGTAACTGCAAATGTTAAGGTTTAAATTCTGAGTTGATACACTCTTGAGATTAACACGGTTTTGAATAGTATACCAAAAAAACTATCAATACAGCATGCACTCATGGTACAACTTACAGCGTAAGCATTAACAAAGGGATAATCCTCTCAGGCTGCTTATTCTCCTCTGTTTGTGAGCATCTTGAGACAATGGAAAATCATTTCAGAAGAGAACAATGGACATGCTTTATTAAGTCCATGCCCAGGTAAGCGCACATTGATCCTGCAGAAATGTCATTAAGCATCATAGTGATAAAAGTACCAAACTGAAATGTATCCATAAAATTAGCTAAGTAATAAAAATGTTGGGAATTTCTTACGTAATCAAACTCAATAAATGTCCAAGGCAATTGCCTATCAAAAGATTAATAAAGTAGCCCTAAGTAAAAATAATTAGGCGTCTGTCCATGTGTGGAGAATGTTTAATATGGAACCCCATTTGTGTACAGAAGCAGAGATAAAGATACCAATGTATCTGTGACTGATAAAAATCTATGAGAAAACATAGTTTTGTACAAACAATAGGTCTATTATCAATGCAGCCACACTGCAGAAGGACACCCGGGAGTAAAGGCTGTGGTAAATCATTACTCTGGTATGTATGGACATGAGTTCAGAACTCAAAGCAACTGCAAAACATAGGAAAAACTGAATGTGCAGTATAAAATTGCATTATTGGGGGTTTACACGGCTGAAAACAAAAGGTCATATAGAAGGTAATGTACCAGAGACCGAGTGCAGTTGTACCCAGCACTTTCCCTGACTGGTAAGATACATCCACTTCCTTGGACACTGCATTAAACCATATGTGTTTGTTTATAACTGTTAAAAAACAACAGGGCATACACAAGTTGTTTGTCTCACACATGTTTAGTCAGACACTAGTTAAAAAACTGCCCTTCCGGTCACCCCCTTCCCAGTACCAGATGTAGGCACAAGCCAGTGGAAGCGGAGCAGACATGAGCATGACAACCTAATTCTGTGCATGAAGGAAGCAGCTAGGGACAGGGAGGGGGAAGGGGAGACAAAAACACTACACAAGGTCAGTGAAGGAGATTGAGACATCTGTCAAGGCTGGAAGTTGGTGCATTTGCTTTTATCACAGCAAATACTGGTACTGCAACAGTTTTATGCTTACATCCACATAAGCAGTGCGTCCTGTGAGCAAAAGTAAACAGGCATGATAGTATCCTGTTTTTTATTTTAAGTCATATCCAGCAGGAAACAGGGCTAAAGTCTGGCATAAATGTAATGCTCGTTTTTGTTTAGTGCAAAGGAGAGGAAGAGACAGAACCTAGAGCTGTGTCTCTAATGCTGTACTTTCAGTTACAGAACTAAAACCCCCTTCTAAACAAAGTACTATTTCAAAGTCCATAGATTTGATGCACCTAGAGTAACCCACGTATCAATGGGAAGCTTGTGGAAGTTCTGCTCTCACTGTCAGATGCTACCAGGAAGAGCGAGGCTTTGGGTTGTACTGCCAAGTTCACCCATGTAAAGAAAGCCAAGTTAAAGCTTTCTTTACACTACTTGATTTAAATGGGACTGAGTGAGGAATAGGAGTTGACTTCGTACACAGTACAATATCATCACTAATCTTACTTTGGTACATAGTTCCTGCACCTACCCTGAACACCCTAACCATGGAATTACCAAGAATTGGCAGAGATCTGACATCCAAGCATAGCTGGCCAGGACACAGTTCCTTACAAACATCCCTTCTGCATTAGAGTGCATTAGCAGTTTCTGTAAATGCTGACAGTTACTGCATTTGGTCATGTATGTGTCAGATAGGATATAACTGTGGAATCTGCTGCACATTTTTATATATATATATAAAATTATATATACAAATTTATATAGGAGAGCCGTTCAGTACAAAAAGGTGAGAAGTGGCTGCACATCTTCTCTTGCAATGCTAAATACACCACCACTGGACATGTTCTCCAGGCATGATGTAAATCCTCTGCAATTCAGCATTCACCAGTGGAGAATGATGTCACCTAAGTGCCAATGAAATTTAAAAGCTCCTGATTTTGTACAGCTTCTTATAGAGGAGTCTCAAAGAGCTCAGAACTGATTGAATGAACTGTGATTTATAAGTAGTATTTTAAAAATATATTACTCCTCCTAAAAGAAACACCTTTTTACACAGATGAGTAAACTTGCTTCATTGACTGAGAGACTACTTTCTGTCAAGTTCTACAGAACGTGAACTTTCTTCTATTATATCACCTTTGTAAACAAGGCTTAATTTTGTATTTTTACCAGTGGCACATTTCAGCATTTGGCTTTCAAGAGTACCTGCTGGCCAAATGCTAATTTCTCAGCTAATGAGTGCTGGAAATGAGATGGAGAGGTGATATAATACATGTGTGAAGTCATGAGTAGTGGAGATCGATCTTTGTCTCTGACTCCAGGTTCAAAGCAAAAGGGTGATTCCTCATGGAGCAGCCCGCTGATCGGCACACCCCTTGCCACAGAACTTTTTGGCAGATGATGCTTGGGAAAAACTGAGTGCTAGGTGTGCTCCACAGAAAAAAAGTCCATACAGGATTACAAATACATAGAAACACTATCTTACTTGGAATGTCCTTGAGCTGAAAATGGTTGAACACCGAGAATCCATGAGGGAAAGATTCACATATGTTTGTCCTGTTCTTGTTCTCATCCAGGGCATACGCTTTTAGCATCTATGGGAAGAAGGATATGGGGCTAGATAATATTGGGATATTGGCCCGATACACTACGTACAGGGGCTCTTACATGTAACACGTGTGCCAAGTGAGCTGTGTGGTATTTTCCCCCACGTGCTTTGTCAGCTGATATCGGTGCCTCTGTCCTGTTAACATCTGTAGCAGGATTTGGAAAATCAGTTGGGCAGAGCCCCTGCTCCTCGCTACAGCAGTGTTCGTATTACTTACCGTTTTACACCGAACGCGGAGCAGGGCTTGCTCAGACAAACTCTGTTATTAATGCACTGAGATCAAGTTTCTCCAAGTTATCTACATGCACACTGAAGCCCATAAAGCTTCTGAGCAGGTTCTAAATCAAACTCATGCATTTTAAAAGACAAATGCAAACTCTGTAAATCACTGATGTTTTTTCAGCATGCAATTAGAAGTTTGTTTTCAAGAAAGAATTGAGCAGTGAAGTAAAATACAAAGGTTCATTCTGCAGCGTGTCAATCTGTTTGCATAGTAAGCTGGAACTTAGAGATGCCTAACTCATCTGTTTCCCAATGCTTTAAAACCTTCCAGGAAAGACTAAGCCTTCTGCTGACCTAGCAATTTATGAAAATCTATACAGATGATAAACTGATATTAATATTTGATAAATGAACAGACAGGCCATACCCAGCCATTTACACCTTACTAATAATTTGCTCGGGCCTATTTTAAGACAACTGCTGAAGTCAGCTCTTTGCGTAAAGGCGAACACCAGCAAAGCCACTACATTTCTGAATTGGAATGCCTTCCATCTAAAAAAATAGTTCACAATTACTACTGCAGAAGGTCAGTGGCTATGAATGAACACTTGCTGTACACTTAGGTGAATGTTTGTTTGTTATGCTGCGTAAAACTCTACAAACTTAGCAGCCAAAGGTATTCAAGGACTCTATACTCACCACTGGTGCTCTGAGTAGTCCTTTAGCTAATATTTTAATATAGAGATCTCTGCAATATAAAGCACTTGATTCAGATTATTTAATATCATTACTCCTCTTCCACTACCCCAAAGCTAGGGATACATCTCATTTTTCTAACAACAATACTTTGATCATGCATGTCGCTTTTCCCATCATGGCTATAGACCAAAGTGTGCAGACAATTTCAGACTTAGCCAGGCACAAGCCTCCAAACTTCCCCTCTTCTCAGACCTAGCTTGCTGATGTCAATTAAAAGACTTCCCTGAGAACTGGGGGAAAAACTTGTTTTCTGCAGTAATTAAAGAACTGTTTTTGTTCTCAAACTATCACAGAATTTTTAATTCTCAAGTAAAAGCCATGTCAATGTTTTTGAAGTTTCAATGTTTCATATGTTCTCTAAGTGGTGGGTTTAGTTAGCAAACAGCTGTAGATTCAGTACATGTGCACAGGGGAATTACCTCCGGAGATCTGGTTTTTGCAGGTGTTGGACACTGAAAATTGAACACCTGCCATATTTAAGAGTAACTACAAACTATGAGCAGCGAAAGTCAAAGGCTTCCACCTCCCATTTCTCACATCCTTGCATTTTCAACATTGGAGCTTCTTACATCTATAAAGCATCCATTTGGTTTTGGATGCTGGCACTGAAAGGACTGCATCAAGGAACAGACTCTCAGTCTTATAAACATTTCAACTATTAAATGGAACGGTTTTCCTATTGTCAAAAAGCTAGAAGGGCACCATAATTAGAATTCTTAGCAAAAGAATATGTAGAAATACTATTCATTTAAAGTTACGTGAAAATAATTATTAAAATAATATATTTTGTTTTCTGATTTTTTTTCCATTTTCTCCCTTCACGCAATCAGTTCAGTACTGAAATCAGCAGGCTGCTGCACAGATTCAAAGAGACGTTTATTGATCTCTGAGCACAGACCACCCATACTTCTAAAGCTACAGATTACAAAAAGTTGTGCATAGCCACGAAAAGTGATTTGATAGCCACAAAGCTATTATAATCTACTGAACAGCTTCTGGTGTGCAAAGGGGTATTTGTTGTAACTTTAGAATGAAATAATTGCTACAAAATCATATACCTAACAGATAAATGATGACATATTAACTGCTTTCAGACTCAGTCAAATAATAATATGAGTTGGATGAACAAATAAGTCGTTTAGCATTATAATTACAGAATAGATGATAATTTTCTTCGCTGTAACTGTAGTTCAGTCAGGGGTTTGGTCTTCCTGTTGTCAATTGTATTCATTTTAAAACACAGTAGCATTCTAAGTCAACAAACAAAATCTGTCTTTTCTGCAGCTGACTTCTTTCAATTGGATGCAGTGAAAATTAGATATGGAAAGCTCAAGAAGACAAGAGAGAAATGCATGGGCATGATCTCTTCTAGCTTCTTTTTGTCTTACTCTAGGATGAGTTGGATTTTATAGCTCTTTATAACTTATGTGAACCTAGTTTGCTGGCTTCATTTCTGTTTTCAGTAACTACAGTGTGAAGTAAATGATCCAGAACCAAAACCATCAGAGACAGGACTGTCATTTTAGCTCCTTGCATCAACATTCAGGGAAAGAAAAGGAAGAAAAATGCAGTCTGCATCCAATGCTGCTACCTGCTCAGTGGCTCAATGACAGATTACAGTCTCTAAGTCTCCATCCCTCACAGCAGGGATGTATCCTCCATTCATTTTTGTCCTCTTAGTTTTCTTTCTTCTTTTGCAGAAGGCAGAGAAAAATTAGAAGATGCATAGTAAAATGCCTTTTTTAGAAGTCTCTCATCCTGCAAGTACTTTGTGGAAATGTGTATTTCAAATAAGAATCAACAACTTCTCTCAAGTATACGAGGCACTTAAAAAATCCTCAAAACTCATGCATCCTTCTTACAGATATTACACTGCTGGATATAATTTTATAAAACCCCAGTTTTATTATTCCATAGTTTCTGGCACCAAAAATTTAGTTTTAAGAGCTTTCAACAAAATCTTTCTTTGCTGTCATTGCATTTACAAACCCCCCACAATCGCAGCATCAGAAAGTCTGCTGTTTTTAAATAAAAGGAACTGAGGATCTCTAACCAGTGAGTTAAAACAGCCTCCTTAATGGACTAGAAAAGTGCAAGTTGTCATAACAGTGGAATGCATGGGTCTTTATCATTTGACAGATAACATACGTTTTTTCTCCTCCTCTGCTCTGTCAGAGAGGATTCTACAGCCAACGAAAAGTATTTTCTAATAAACCATAAAAGAAAATAAATGTAGTAAAAAACTACTGACATGACTATCACTAATCCATCACAATATATTCTCTTTACAGGTACATAAGTCATTATACTTTTCAACAGAATGCATGTGCAGCATAAAGTGAACATTTATGCCACAGAGCACCTTACAAGCTACAGCATACCCCGGCAGTGGAAGCAAGTTTAACCTACAAGCCCCAAATATATACAGAATGTACTATGCTGTATAACACAAAATAAACACCTTCATTAAGTTCAAAATATGAGTTCAGATGCGAGCTGCCACAGTCACCCAATCTCTTTCTAACTATAAGCTCTGCACAGCCCAATAAGGGAGAAATACTCCTTCATGGGGGATATGAAACAGAACAGGGTGTTTCCACCCCATCAAAGTCCAACACAAGGAAAACTGGTGCCAACCTGAGGAGCTGAATTATTTCCCTTTAGATCTAGTTTTAGTCTGCTCCACGAGAAAGAGAAATGGAATATATTATTCAGCTAGAAGACTGAAAATTTTGACAAACCTGGCAACTCCGTATTATAATTTGGAGACATATTCTACTAAAGATAACCGTAACAATGAGAACTGAGAAGTATTGCAATCACCTAAAAAGATCATGAAAACAAAATCTGTAACCAGAATTAAACCTATGTTAGCCAGGCAGGTCTAATAAAGCCAAAGCTTTATTCCTTAATTCATTCATAGCATTAAGAGAATGGCTCAGAAGAGACACTTTGTCACACTCCTCCCTCTCAATCCACAGAGGTGCAATTGTCACAGAGGTATATATCATCAGATGCCAAATCCACCTAAATTTGCCAAGCTGACACCAAGGAGTGCAGAAATAGGACATAATCATCACCATCACTCAGCAGTCCACAGGCATTTGTAATCAAATTACAAATTTGTAATTTGGTCCTTGAGAATGAGATGAAAGATACAGTAAGAAAAAGGAGAAAGCCCAGCGTGCTCTCACTCATTCCTCCATCTTATCCCCTTTCTAGGTCACACTGAAGATCTTCGGGAAACAGATTGATAATATGCTGAAAGTTCATTGTAATAGATGAATAAGAAATGTCATCTGTATGGCCAGTGACCACTCAAAAATAACATACAGTGCCTATATGTGAAGAAACAGGGATGATGATAATACATCTGCAGAAATCAAAGCATTACTAAAATGTCTATTGACATCACATCACACGAAGAGTGCTTCTCCTGCTCCCACTTTTGTTACTGCAAATTACCTTGGTCTACAATTTCTCTCCAACTGTGTTCACCTTTTTCTCCCTGTGCCTATACGGGGTTTCTTTGTTTATTTTGCTTCTTTATAATCATCCCACCAGTAAAGCCTAAATGTTAGAAAAGTTGTGTCTATAACAACCAGTAATAAACCAGAAGTTCAGTATTCAAAAATGGACAAAAAATGTGATAAATGCTGTTTATGTCTTCAAAAATCTACTTATGAGTTTCACTGCATACCTTTGCTCTACTTTCTAATGTATGATAACCCATCACTTTCCCACTGATTTTCCCTTTTCTTCATTTAGACTTTGTCCCATCTGTCTGCTCAGATTCCTGATCTCCACCAGTGTTATTTCACCCAGTGATGCAATCATTACATCACCACATTTCTTTCTTATATTAGCTGATGAAAACAAGTTCCACTTATTTTTCAGGATGCAGATTCTCCCTTACTGGTCAATCTGCACTGGAAGGGAGAGCCTGCCGTCAACACAGAAAAGCCCACACGTACACGTAGAATAAAGCAGTGTTTCCAGAAGTGGCTGAAAACTATGTCTTCTAAGTGCATAGTTAATTCTTACCAGTGAATTCTTACAGGGTAAGAGAAACTGGTAAAAGACAGACTTACATGCAAGTTGATCCACTTGATCTAGCCCACATGATGGGCTAGATTTGTGGAGAGAACGGGAGGGAATAAGTATAACCTAAATAATAATGACAGCAGGAGTAAAAGATTTCCCAGAAGGAAAAAAATATCCTATTGTCAACATGCAGTTAAGAAGACATGGGAATAAATTGCCCAGTATTTAGTGGCGGGCCAGAGCTACAGCAAAGCATGAGGGCAGGAAGCTCTAGGCACATGATCTATAAAGTGATGGTTTGTCACCAATTGGTCCCCAAGCAAAGGTTACCAATGAACAAGACTTCAGCAACGGAAGGTTTAGAAGGCTTCCAGCTACTATAATTCTGATCTGAATGTAAAACAGAGCACAGATCTTTATCACAAATAACAAAATCACAAATGTGTTTATCACAAATGTGTTATAAACAATCATAGTCCTCTTCTGCTGCCCCCCAGGCTGTGGAGCAGAGGGAGGAAGCTAAGTGACATGAGCAGCCTCCTTTGGTGTCTTCATTCTTTTCCAGTTCTCCAGGAGCAGCAATAACACCGTCTGTGGTTACCTCATTTTCGTGGTAGCTTTTAAGTTCAAGAGCCCAGTTAGAGGCAGGACTCATACCACAGACCCTGACGGCTTGGCAAAACCAAAAACTGTTCTCTTCATTCTTATAATGAGCTGCAAATCCTAGAGCAATATAAATGAAGCTGCCTGCTTCATGATAGCTTTTCCTGCTCAGAAGGGTTGAGTAGAAGGAAAAGGGAGGAAAAGGTATGAGGATAATTTTAAAAGGTGGGCACGTTTAAAGCTTAAGCCTCCTACATAATGCAGTATGAAAGTTGGGCATTGCTGTAATGATCCAGGATGAACCTGTGAGTAGAAACACCAGCTTCATTCCCTGGCAGTCCATGGGATGCTCATCTGCTATTCATCCTACACATCTCTTGTGTCTCATTCCCGTTCACCTGATCCCAGGTTTGACCATTCAGCCACCAGGACCTATTTCTTTCCAGGCTCTAATCAGGATTATGGCAGCATGGCGATGCTTTCAAAAATCAGGACACCACGGATGATATCCGCAGCATGTGACCCCTTTGACCTGCTAGAAAATTGGCGCTATTAGCACATCAAAACCTAAAAGAAAAAAAAAAAAACACCAAAAATCCACAATCCCAATTTTTGGGTTTTGACTGAATCAAAACCCAACAATCGCTGTTCACCAGCTCCAGCCCCGGCACCAGGCTGCGGCAGCTGTGGCACCCGGCGGCTGCCGCCCCGCTGCGTTTCAGCACCTCGGACGCCGGCGGCGCGTCCGCGCCCACGGCAGGGGTCGGGGCTCCGCAGGGCGCCTCGCTCCGCCCCGGGGCAAGGGAACTCTCCAAATTACCTCACTGACGTTCTCCCGGGGCCACCGGGGCAGGGTACCCTTGTGGTTTATTCCCGGGAGCGGGAAGAAAGGGCACTGATGGGGTTTTCTTTTCACTTTTGGGGTACGAAATAAAAAGCTCCCTGAGCTCAACCTTCCCGAACTTTTTATAGATCTGTTTTTATCAGAGCTGTGCAAACTGTGTGCTTTCTGAGCTCAGAGGCTTTGGGGGTTTGCTTGTTCTGTGTTGTTTGTTTTTTTAAAGAGGCAGGGAAAATGCTTTTTGTTCAAGTAAATGATTGTTAGACCCAAAACATCATCAATGACTCCTGATTTTAAAAATTAAATAAATTAAGTGGGCCACCTGGTGATAAAGACAGAATGATTTTTCTTCAGAAGCACTGAGCAAACAGGTTGTCACTGTCCCTAGGTCTCCTCTTCAAGCATGGTTTTCCCCCAGACTCATGTAAGTTTCTGCACAGACTCCGAAACAGTTGTACCTTCACCTAGGATCATCTGTTGTGAATGTTTGACTGGTGGGAAAGACTTTTCTCAGTTCAAAGCTATAAATTCTGAAATGCCCTTCCAAGCTACAGGCAAAGGACTACCTGGCCCTGCAAAGCCTCCCTTCAACCTCACTTGCAAAGAACAACTTGATGGACAAGTAGAACGTTTTTTCTATTAGCATTAATCAGTTTCTGTGAAGGCAGGGTGAATTGATTCTTTTCATTAGCAGAGAGCTCTGGAAATATTTCAAAGCCCCAGAAGCGGTTTTTAATTCCAGGTCCCTCCGTGTTACATTGCCGGGCCTTCTCTCTGCTCCTGCGTGGGTCACACTTGCCTTCAGAGATGGGTCTTATCGATTTTACCCCAAGGATCATCTCAAGTCCTCGGAAGTATCACAGGCAGTTTAACTCCCGTTATTCTTTATTTAACGAGAGCTGATACTTGGTTCTCTCTCAAGATCTGAGCTTCTGCGCTCATGCGACAAGTTTTATGGGCTAAGGAATATATTTCTAAGGGCGCTTGTGAAGATGACGGTATTACGAATGCATTGATTGACCGAACTCCACGGATTGCGCTCCAGCATGCAACCCCAGTGCGGAACCGCAGCGGCAGAGTCGCTAAGCGCTGTGTGTAAGGGCAGCGGCCCCGCAGGCAAGGCACCTTGCACGCCCGCCGGGGAGCCGAAGCACGGCCACTGTCGCTCAGCGCCCCGCCAGCTCCGTGCCGAGCGCCCTTCCCAGGCTGGTGCCCCACAAGCGCCACCCTTCCCCACAGCGGCCGGGTTCCTGTAGCACCACACAATCAGAGAATTGGAAGAGACCTCTGAGATCGTCAAGACCAACCGCCGACCCAACACTACCATGGCTGCCAGACCATGTCCAAAATACGTCTACATGCTTTTTGAACACCTCCAGGGACGGTGACTCCACCACCTCCCTGGGCTGCCCGTTCCAATGCCCGACCACCCTTTCGGTGAAGAAATTCTTCCTAATATCCAGCCCAAACCTCCCCTGGTGCATCTCGGGCCCACTCCCTCTTGCCCTGTCGCCAGTTACTCGGGAGAGGCGACCGACACCCGCCTCGCCAGAACCCCTCCCAGGGAGC
>VWZZ01000559.1:0-22425 GCA_013399095.1 Psophia crepitans
ACCTAATACTGCCTTCTGAAGAAAGAAACTGCATTCTACATGGTTACATAGAGTTGACTTGGTATCTTTATGTCAGGTATTTTCCCATTTTTGCCTTTACCTGAGCTTTGATCATTCTTAGAACATCATCAGTTTTGGAGGAGAACCCTTCAGAGTTCTTTTGTTAAGACTGGAATCCAGTAATTTTCTCAGTGCCACCTGTAAGTGTGAGTACAAAAGCTTTTTGCTTCCTTGCAGCCTTCTCTTCTTTGTGACTGTCTAGAGCATGAGTTTGGATCTTACCATACATCAACCTTATAGAATGCCCTCAGCTGAATTGATGCTATCATTCTATGAGAAATACAGTCATACATTTCTTTATCCTACTTTATTGACAATAACTGGCATGAACCTTGAATGGTAGTGGTCTAATTTTTATGGTATTTAGAAATTTCTATTTTAGTCATTTAAACTTAAATAACACTGTAGTGATTATAAACATGTATGCAGTTGGGAATCACTTTCCTTAACTGATAGAAGAATGGAAATACCTGGAGTATCTCTTTTAGTTGAGAGTCTCAATGTGTACAAAACAAACACGAAACATGTTTTTAAAATCAAGGACTAAGTGCATTGAAAATGTTTTCCCCATTCTAATTAGACAATGGCGTTTCAAATTGTAGGATACGATGCCTTATGGCAACTTTTTACATGTTGTCTGCCTGAGGCAATTTAAAATCTTTTTTCAGAGAGATATTGCAGCCAGTTATATAAGGCCGCCTGCCTGGCCTTGCCTGTATCTAATGGTGCATCGAGAAGATGTTCTAAGAGGAACATCCTTTTTTTTTGTTTGACAGTAGAAATGTGGACTAGAGTTGGCTTCTTTAGGAAAACCTTGGAAGACCTCAAATGACCAAAATGGCCACGGACGGATCTGCAGAGTGCACTGGGCTGTGATCAGAGGCCCATTTGATGCTGCACAACTTGAGGTTCCCATCATCTGAAGGGTCGTATGATTATCTGTACTATCTTTTTCTTTTTAGTGTGATCTCAAAAACCCAATGTCTTAATAGATGCTTTATAGCATCTGAGTGCCTTTGCTACTGGGATTATGAAGAGCTAGCACCTCCTGGTGCAACTTAACCCACCTCTCCATCCTGAAAAGTCAACCCAACAAGCCAAAGCCAAACAAAAATAATTTTCTAGCATCTTAACATGCCAATATTCCCAGCAGAGATTTAGGCTAAGTGTCAGGCCCAGCTCAAGGGAAAGACAAAGAAATGCAGGAGGAGAAGGATGTGGCCACGAGAGCAATACTTGGCTGATGCTGGGCTGTCATGGAACCACAACCTCAGTACATGATCTCTTCCGTTTTCAGTGGAGCTTGCTGTAGAGAAATGACAAATACAGTTCTCTTAGTCATCACTTGCTCAATCCAACAAGTCACAGATACTAAGAAATCCATTAGCATTGTACAAGAAATAAAGTGCTCAATGAGATATTAACAGTTCCTGTGAGGTGTTAACTACTCGTGACTGACATCAGAAGAACAGAAAGTGATCAGTGCTTTGTGAGATCAAATCCTTATTGAAGATTTCCCTTTCACAGCTTCAAAGACACTAAGATCCATGAAAACAATAAAAATACATGTATGTTTTCCAGATCACAGCTGCATCGCATATTATATAGATTTATCATTGTCTCTGTCGTTAAGGCCCTAAAGGGAAGCCAAAGCAAACTGAGGATATTCAACGTTTCATGCAGTGAGGCCCTAAAGATTGCATTTCTGTGTTTTCACATACTCGCTGTGTGACAAATCCATCCCCACAGGTTGAAACTAACAATACTTGAAGATAAATCCTGAGGTAACGAGTCAAAAGATCAGAGGCAGAGGGCTACTGAGGGAGAGCTGAACTTGCCCTGGTATTGTGTATGCATATACATAATCTGCTGCTGAGTTGAAAAGCCCAGGGAAACAAATGTTTTGTTGTTTTCACCTTATACGTGTTTTTCCAGACAGTACTTCTGAAAGCACATCAGACATCTAGTGTAGGTGATACATATTAGATAGTAAACAGATTAACAGTGGTACCACCTGTATTTTATTAAAAGTTTTCAAAGCTTCCAGGCTAAGATCCTGCATTCCTGAACAAACTTACATGGCTAAATTAAAAACTTGAACTCGCAGCATCCTAGCAACACTGTTTTATAAGATAAGCTGTATATTAATTAAGGTAGCAAAGTTCATCTCAAGTCAACACAAAAATGGGGAAAAAAAAAGGTTGTTTTTGAACAAAACTGCCCTGGGAATTGTAGAGCTTTCTTAAAAAAGAAGGGTTTTCACAATTTCCTCCTAATGGAGACATTTGTTGTTAAATGTTTTGTTGTATAGCAATATTTTATGTAGATATACATATTTATTAAAAAAAGAAAACCAAAACCATAAAATTGAGTCTGTAAATTATTTACCTGTCTCTTCAGTCACTAGGGGTCAGTGCAGTCACAGAAATGGGCTTGAACAACGCCCAGGAGTGAAAAATCATTAGAGTGCACTTGATTTCAGCTCTCCAGAGCTTAAAGCCCCTTTGTGGTGTTCTACAACGGCTTTGAATTAAGAGAAAAGGGCCAAATAGGCTTGTTATGCTTCCTAATGGCCAGCTCAGGGGAGAGGTACAACCACGTATGCTCAAAATCGCTAAATAGCTATTTTTTGTCTCTTAAAGCACAGTGATGAGGTAACCCTACTTCTTCATCTTACATGCTTTCCAAAAGGTATTTTTGTTACCTCCTGATCTGGACAGACTTCACAACAGCTTCTTCTCGGGGAAAAAAGGTCTTTCAGTCTTTGAAAAGAGGTGTTCCCACACTGAGCGTCTTCTTTAACCTTCCCAGTCTCAAGATATTGCAGATAATTTTAAATGCCTTTGCTTTTCCTATTTTTTTTTTTACAGGTGAAAATAATGATAGAAACACACTAGTGTGGTATGTAATATTTGAGGCCTCTGAGAGTATGCTTAAAATACAAGGGAAATCTTGCTGCTTCTTTCCTCTTCTTATTTCCTAAGAAAATGCTAGGCAGAACTGAACATTAAAATTTACAGGATCTTTTGAGAAGGTAGGGTGAATATCCAAAACTTTTGTTTTGGTTTAGGGACACATACAAAAAAGACACTTTCGGGTTGTTGGGGTTTTTTTGTGACACAGTTGGCTTCCCGTGGACAAAAACAATGTCTTCAAAGGTTGGTAAACTTGTTGCTGTTCATACATGATCAAGGCTTATTAATGAATTTCCACTGTAAGGATAGAATGTGCTTCTTCTATCTTCACAACTCCTTCTGCTCCTCAGGAGAATCTGCAGAGCAGATTTTGAAGATTATACTACCTTACAGGAGTATGCACCAAGCGCAACATACTCTGACATGACCCATAGTAATTCTATCGACTTCAGCAGAGTTACTGTGCTGCTAGTGTAGCTAGCAGGAGCAGGAAGGTGATCGTCCCCCTGTACTCAGCCTTGGGGAGGCCACACCTCAAGTACTGTGTCCAGTTTTGGGCCCCTCACCACAAGAAAGACATCGAGGCCCTGGAGCGTGTCCAGAGAAGGGCAACGAAACTGGTGAAGGGGCTGGAGCACAGGTGGTGGAGGCACAGTCCCTGCGGTGTTTAAAGAAAGGTTGGATGTGGTACTGAAGGACATGGTTTAGTGGGTAATAGGTGGCAGGGGAATAGTTGGACTAGATGATCCTTAAAGTCTCTTCCAACCTTAATGATTCTATGATTCTATGGTTATTCATATTCTTAAATTCAAGTGTATTTTGACTGATTACAGCAGAGAACTCAGTGGCTTCCAAGGTTTTCATTGCAGTATGCACTGCAGCCTGCCAAACTGATATTGCTTTTGGAGATGAATGAAGATGTAACATCCAGCTAGACTAACTTCCAAAGTGAAATTTGTAAACTGGGCAAACAGAGTAGAGAACTGTAGGGGAAACGATAAATTACGGAAATGTGATAATCATTTGCAAGTTAGGTAAAACATGCCTCGTACCAGCTCTTTCAGTTGGTCAATGCCAATCCAAGCCTCTGTTCTGTTGGCATAGGGAGTACCTGGTGGTGAAGGGAAGAGAGAAGTCCTGAATAGCTTGTGCTCATAACTACCAGACCATTAACATTCAGAAATTAAATATTTGTTTTGGGGGATTATTCAGTTTGTTCCATTAAGTCTACTTTGTTAGGTCTTTCTCATTGGCCAAATCACATGTTGGCAGGAATGGTGCCAGTCCAGTTTGGATGGATGGGCTGCTCTAGTAGACACTGATATGACTTCTCATGTCACTGCCAGCTGTCAGGAGAAGTCTTAAGGCTGTTGAAGAACTAAAACTGAATAGTTTGCAGCTGCATTTTTGTGGCCAGTATAGGAACTCAAAAATATGATAACCAAAATATTTTGCAAATTACTTAAAATTGGATCTTTGGGAGAGGGAGTTTTTCAATGTGTTGTGAAGTGACAGTCATGTATTCCTTAGTGAAAATGCCACATGACATGAGCACTGAGATTCCTGGTACACTAACAGTAAAATTTTCTTCAGGTAAGGCAGCTGTAATGTTTCAAGTCTGGAAACTGGCAGATGTTTAACATTTCTTACCTTGAGGCCACAGATACCTGCTGTTTGATTTAAGGCATTAGAAAAGCTATCAGCATGGCTTGAGCTGAAGTTGCTGTAGAATAAATAGCTGCAGCAGTTGAACTCTCCTGATTTCCTATTGTTTTATTTGCCCTAGAGTGCACTGCACTATTTTAAAGTGACACACCTCAGGGTTTCACAGCAAACTTTCCTCCCCTTATTCCAGCATGACTGATCCAACATTTGGTTTGCTGTTTTAAAAGCCATTATTTTAAAATCCCTAGGATGGTACACACTAATGTTATTTAAAATCCAAGGAATAGCAGTGTATAAGATCTACTCTAACAGACTAACAACCACTTTTTATTAGGGTACGAGATGGAAACTGGTTTTAGCTTATCAGATCATATCATTCATCTCTCAAGAATTTGATATAGGACGCTCATCAGAGCTGTTCTAGAGGAAACCAATCTCTTAATTCCCGTATAAACTCCAGGCAAACGGTACAAAAGAGCTAATGCCCTGAAAAGAAGGTTTCCTGGTTTTTATATATATACACACATTTTTTAAATTGTACACTATTTTACTGTTGCTGAAAGTACTATTTTCCATGCTACATGGCTTGTTTCAGCGACCATCTTTTACTGCAAATTCATAACCTGAACCTTCTTTTTCTTAGAATCTACAAGTTGCAATGTCTGCAATTTGCAGTCCCTGCATGTGTAGGATATTTGTACTGACTGAAACTCTACAGAATAATAAACTACGATTTCTTCAGGCAGATTACCAGTCCAGATATCCCAATAACCTGTTTCCAAGAGTGACCAAAAGAAGGTGCTTCAGGGAAACTGCAGGCATTTCCAAAGCAGGGAAATAATGAGCAGTAGATGCATTGTAATGTTTCTTTGCTTAGTAGTGATCTTATTGCTTGAACTGAGCAATTTTAATTTTATTTCCAAATATATTTTCCTCCTACCTAGTAGGACGAGTTCCACACCTTCTTTTTTTTGTGATGTACTACATTTTATTTTTTTTTAAAATCAGGTTTCAACCTCTTGACTTTCCTTTTCCATTAAATTACGTGCCCTTTTCTACAAACACGTAACTACCCTGAAGACAAACAATAGATATTTTTATTCTGTTAAAAATTCTGACATTTCAAAAAGGTTATAATTCAATATTTTGGTTTGTACAAGTTGTATCACACCCCTCTCCACTTGTAATTTTTGTGAAATCAGAGCAGTTTGCTATCTCAGTTCTTAGGAATTTTATAATGCCACTATACCTGTGTTCCCCTGAATCCTGCAAGGACAGTTTTCCATAGGCTGTTGTCAGAGAACTGCGAAACTGTAAAAAATTCTTTGATTTAAGGAAAAGGTACGGAGATCCCCAGATTATGAGTAGAAAGTCGTAATTGTGCATATTAGGGTGCTCTGAGGAAAAGATGCATTCCCAAACACTCCCAAAGAACATTTTTTTCCTACAAACCTTTGCCATCAGGACAGGGGGCCTCATGAGGATATGCCCCACATAGATGATGACTGCACATCACTGTCCCTCTGACCGTCATTCTCAATGAAACGTGAATTCTGTTCCTGCTCATCCATTTCCAGCTTTCTTATACACGACATTGCAGCGCCTGGTGCCTGCTGACCATTGCAAAGGCCCAGTGAAGGGTGGGGGAATGACAGGCTTACTCACACAGCTGCAGCATACCTCTGAGAGAACAGCTTGGTGACCTGCTCCCAACCATCACAGATCAGGAAGATGGGTTAATAACATTCTCAGAGTCTCTGCAGTCGCTCTGCCCCTCATTGATCAGACACTGTGCCCAGAGGGTAAGGCAACATCCAGCTTGTGGCGCAACATTTTCCTTGGGACAGGGGATTACCAGCAATGGAGGCACATCCCTTTGGATGTGGAGGGGCAGAGTAGGGGCCTTCTGCCAAGAACTAGAGCCATGACTTTGTCATTGCTCAACAGCATTTCAGGAGCAACAGTTCAAGATGGTGGCTATTACACTGCACAGCCTCATCACACCCAACCTGGTGACTCAGCAACTGACCATTTTGAGGTAGGTAAATGCAAATGAAGAAAGCAAAAGCTATCATCGAGGTATCTGTAGCCATTCTCCACCCCTATTCTTATAGATAGTGTTAATGGGAAACATGAATGAGATTATCTGGCACTGGAAATTTTGAGTTTCAAATTTCTGGTTGTCCCTGGAATGGCTTTTCCCTGGAGTTCTAAACCTAAATAATTGTTTGTCCTATGTCTGAGGAGGCTCATGGCACAGATCTGCCACAGAAAGTTTGGATCCCAGATAGCCTGCTTGGAGGAAATAAGCCATGTTTCTACTGGAAGAAAGGTTCTTGACAGGCAGAAACCTTGGCTGTGATTCCTTTGAAATATTTTTTTTAAATGATACATGCCCACAAAATACTTCTGTTTTGACAAATTCGCATTTTCTACTGGAACTAGGCAGTTAGAAAATTCCCAGCTCTCCCTAAGTTCACTTTAGTGAACGTATTATTCATGGCACCCTAAACAGTACCTCTCAAAGCTGAACTGTCCCAGTCATTTCATTGTCCACATAATCGACATTTTCCAAGCCTCACTTCATTTTTGTTGTCTGTCTGTAAACCTTCCGCCACATCCTTTTCTGATGAAGTGATCAGCGCAGAACAGTGGTTCAGAGGAAGCTCTCTCATTGATTTATGTGGTGGTGTTCGCTTTCAATATGATTTTCAACATTGCTCCATTTGCATCCTAACATTCTGTTTGCTCTTTTGATCGATGCCGTGTATTGAGCAGAGACTTATTGAGTTGTTCAGAGGAGTATCCAAGTCCTTTTTTCCCCTCTGTGGTTGAAGGTAATTTAGAGCCCTGCAAGGTGCATCAGTAGGTCAGATTATTCTTCCCCCTGTCTACAATCATCTTTTCTTTCTGAGCCCTGTGAGGCAGGCAGGCAGTGGTACTGCAATCAGGCTTCCCCCAGAGGAACACAGCTTGAAATTTGGTCTGGGACTCTGTGAGCACACTGCACCAGCAGCCGGCCGGGAGAGGCGCAGAGGTAATGTCTTCCCCGCAGAGACCTGTGCTCTTTGTCATCAGTGTGATCCCCCTTGCTCTCACAATTACGCACTCCAGCTGCAAGTTGCCAGAGGAGCAAATACTAAGGAGAAGGCAACATGTCCTCAGTTTTCTCAAAAAATTCTGCCTTAGAATCCTAGGTTTTACTGGGGGTTGTATGCTGTATGAAGAAATTATTTCCTAGTATTACCCTAAAAACCATCTTGTACATACATTACTGATCAGTGCTATGACTGAGGACAAGACGTGGCAAGATAACTTAAATTGTCAACCCTAGTCCTATAAATTTGTCTGTGGCCTTTACTAAATGTTCTGTTTTTAAGGGGCCTGAAGGCTTCCTGAAAAACTAACCACTTGGATGCTGTGGAAATGCTCAATGTTTTGGGCTTTTTTTTTTTTTAATTTATTTTTATTATGTGCTTTTAATTGGTCTTTCTACCATCAGTCTGCAAACTATGCTGTGAGTTGAGCATGCTAACCAAACAATACAGGCTGTGTCCTACAGGCAAATACAAAGAGCAAATAACACGCAGAGAAAAAAGTGCAAAATTCATTGTAACATGGAAAAATAATTTATAAGCTTTTCACACACACACACAAAGTTTAATATTAGAGTGGTCAGCACAGAAAGACATTTAGCTGGATAAATGATCTTCATGGATGAAGATTTTCTCCATCCAGTAGGCAACTTCTGAGAGACCAGTTTAGCCTCTTGGGCTTTTGCAGCAAAACAGTTTGCTTCTTGTTAACAAATAACATGGATTAAACTAGATTAATTTTTCTGGCAGATTAAGTGGCTGTCTTCTGTCAGGTTCCCTGTTCAATCCTTCTTGCCAGTGATTCTTCATAAAAGAAGTTTGTCAGCTACTAAAGCATTGAAGTAGGCATGATTCTTTGCATATGTTTATAGCTCAGTAGCAATACAAGTTATATTTGCAATTTACCTTTCGATTACTTCCTGGAATAGTACTGTCCAGGAGAGAGCCTGGTCATCTTAGCTTTCGCAGTCATGTCCTGGAAGTATGATTAAAAGCAAGTGTCAGAAGAAACTCTTCTTCCTAAAGTAGGGGAAGGTTGTTTTTACACATCCTAAAAACAACCCAAACCACCCAGTCTTATGAGCTACTAACAGTGAAAACTCAAGAACTCCACACACATAAATTATTTTTGTTTTATTTTTCTTTCCCAAGGAATGATCAGTATTGAAAATAAGGAGGAATCAAATTAACTTCTCTATGACTCCTGTGCAAAATCCACTCTTCTCATTAAGTTATTAACAGCACCTTGGCAAATGCAGGGCCTGCAGTCAGGATTGCTGAGATATGGCTGAGCAGAGTTTAGCAGATAAGCTTGTTAATGAAGCATGAGAAGTGGCAGCATCCTGCTCAGCTTCTCTGCTGCGTTGGGAGGGAGGGAGTGACTGCATAAGCGTTGCTTATTTTGCATAAGTTGTTTTTTGTAGCTGAATGGCATTTAAATGCAAAAGTGTGAGAACCATTAGGTAAATGGCACCTTCCCTGCAAAGTGACACTTCCGTTCACCTTAGGTGAGACAGTGCTTTTCTGCTCACCTTTCTCCCCTCTGCCTGCCCCCAGGATTTTCACTTACAGCCAAAATACAATGGCTATGCCATTCCTGGTGGCATCAGGGAGGACAGTTGTTTTGGGCCAGGTCTTAAGAGGAGAGCTTTCTTTGCAGTGTGAGCTGTAAATTAGGCAAAGAGAAAACTCTAGGTAGCCTAAAAGGCTGCAGCAGTTTACAGTCATTCTCTGAGGTGTGATCTGGGGACCAGGGTGGGGAGGCACCCCACAGGTGAGGAGTGAGAAGTGATGAAGATTTAACCTCATTTCTGGAATAGAACACCAAGGTGTAACCAAGATAACCGAAATGCTAGGTAGACAAAGCATGAATCACGGAAGATATTGGGGAGATGTTGGAGGCAAAGTAGCTGAGGAAGACTTGTATTGGGGTGGGAGGGGGGAATCCACTGGATAAATCAAATGATGTACTACCTGACCCTTTGGCAACTTCTGCCTTACACAGTCCCCGAGCAGGAATAGGCACCTGGGCTGCCAGGTAAATACAGTGAAAATGCTCTGGGGAAAGTCCTTAGGAGCAGTTGGATGGAAGGCTGGTCAGACATGAAATATGAGAAAAGCAGGAGAGCTTCTGTGCCTATTAGAGTAGCTGGAGGTACCTCCTCTTTCTTAGTACTGTGAACTGTAAATTGCCTTTTGTGCAATCGATCCGTAAAGAATGGGAACAACCTTCCCTCTGCATCCTTTTTGCAGAGTACATTGCAGGTGCTCATTCTAATGGTAACCTCTGTGATTATCAACCCCAGTCCATTCTTGCCTGCCTAGTGTGTGTCACCTGTTTGCTCCCAGGGGTCTACTAACCCATTTAGATTATGTTCCTACTACTCATGTTATAAGAATATTTGAGACTTGCCGCTCTGACAGAATTATGAAGCTAGACGTGTTTGCTGAAGTAGGGAGGTGGGAAAAGATGGAAAATGGAAGGAAGGAAAAGTCTAAAATAAGATCAAGAAACAGATAAATGAAAATGTGTGCACTGAGACGTACAAGACAAGTAGTAAGAGGTGAAAGAGTTGGAGGAGAGCAAGTAAAGGGGAAGGGAAAAACAACGTTGTATTATTTTATGGCCATTGAATTTGGACTAGAAGCTTATAACTACAGCTTCTAACCTACAAGTGACTTCTATATGTTAGAAAGTTAAAAGTTAACAAAAGAAAAGCATGAAAAACTTGAGCTTTTTAAAGAGCTTTTTCTAGAAAAGCATGCTGAGATTGAGAACTTCCTTGGATTCACTGATATTTAATAATAACCAAGCACTCATTATGACTTGGAAAGAAGGGGCAGAATTAGGCAAAAAGGAGGTTTGTTTTTTTTTGTTTCCCCCTTGTATTTTTGCATAGCATTTATGGGAACTTTGATATTTTGTTATATTCTTGTTCTTCTGTTCTACAAGTTTCTTGGCAGTCAAAAACATTATTCTGCGCAAGATGGAATAAACAAATAATGAATTTTGTGTGGTCCTTTCTTTTGGGAGCTGGTTTCTTTCTGAAAGACAATTAAAACTAGAACAAATCATAGAGTGTAGCTATAAAATAAAACAGAAGGTAACTGTTTATTTATGCTTCTGGATCTTTCAATTAAAATAAGACCCAAATTATAATCACTTCATTTAGACTGTTAAGTAGTGATTAAAGTCTTATTTTTTCTCACTATCCTCTGCCCTTGATAATCTGCACTGAAGTAGAGAAAAAAGTGCTCTTGTACTTTACCTGACTTTTCATAAATGTCTCCTGTCTCCATTGCGTCAGTACTTAAGAAATCACTTTCATTTTGCCAAAAGAAAGCTCAACAATTAAGACATTTCTTTTGTGGCCAGTCTTCTCTGGCCTTGCCTGATCTTCTCCTGTGAGACTCTGCTATATCTTTTATGAGGTTAAACTCTCAGGTCTTGCAAGGTTCTGCCTCTTGAGGTCTCACAGGCAATCATAGTAATTATATTGCTTTCTGTCCAACCTTTGCTCTATGAATGAATCACTCATGAGCTGAATGCCATTATATAATCTCAACTTCAGAGTTTAAGAAGATTAAGACTTCAATTTTCATTGTATGATATCCACTGTGGGCAAAAGGATGTGCTGGAAATGGAATTGCTCGCATTGGCAAATTATGGGAAAAGAGAAAGGAGGATGCTTGTATGTGAGCCTTTGTAAAATACAGATTGGGAGAAAATAGAAGTGTAAATCTGTCAGAGTGAAAAAACCAAAAACAATTCAGTGAAGAGATAATACAATACAGCTTCTTTGTGGAATACAGACAGATACAGCATTGGATTTAATTCACATTATAGCAGGTAGGTACAAGCCACATATTCCAGTAAACTAGGAAGTAACTCTACAACAGAATAAGGTTTTTTTACCAAAAATAGTAGCTGTGTGGGGGCTTCACCAGGAACTCCACTGGCAAATGCTGCCTCTTAAATGCATTGATGCAGTTTTCTCTTTTCTTCTTGACTGATGTTGATTATGTACTAGGGTTAGCCACAGGCTGTGCCTTTCCTGAATAATCAAAGTTAGAGGCATCCTGTACTCCTGCTGCAATTATGACCAGGATTGACTTTTTTCACTCAGCTGCTTTTGTCTAGTTGTTGTTGCCCTTTCCCTTTCCCCTCCCCTTCTATACAAAATAAATAAATCTGGATATTTATTATCTATGCCCGATACTACAGTTAATTGTATTCACTTCTTAACTAAACAGGGTGGACTACAGCATAAGACCTAAATTGTACATAGAATCATAGAATCATTAAGGTTGGCAGAGACCTCAAGGATCATCCAGTCCAACCGTCCCCCCATCACCTATTACCCACTAAACCATGTCCTTCAGTACCACGTCTAACCTTTCATGTCTATTTATTAACACCCTGCAATTTTTGCCTGAAGGAATGTAGATAAATTCCAAATATTTGGTGCAAATTCAAACTGCTGAAGTGTGAGGGAATGTATGTGAGAGAAATGCTTTTTACCTTTTCCTTTTTCAAGCAAGGAAGTAACATATAGTTGCATATTCTTGTAACAAGGTATATTTTGACAACAGAGATATTTTTGACAACTGAACAAAGTGACAAATATACTCCACTGTTCAGGTTAGAACAAATGCCCAGACTCTTCTACGTCTGCACATCACTGCAGGATCATGCACTTGCTACCAGCCCCTTTCTGTTCCCCCAGCTATTTTAATCCTTCTGTACTGACTGTGGCACTGATTGGAGGTGTTTGTAGGCTAGGGTAGGTCTACTACGCAGTTTCTGAGGAGTTCTTTATTGCATGCTGAGTATGTCTGATGTGTCAGGTTTGCTAAGTGTGCACAGATCAAAGTTAAATCTAACACTGAACTTACTACGATGTATGATTTATCTGAAGAATACCTGCCTTTTCAGAAGTCTGATAGCTTATGCTGTTAGATGTCTGAAAGAAATGCAAATATCACAAAAACACAACGCAAGTTATATCCTTGCATTTTGTTTTACTTGAGATGGAACATAGAATTTTGATGTCTTCTGTAGGATATCTGATGATAATGACTTCGACTGATAGACTTTGGGAAAGAGAAGAGAGAGAAAAACCAGAGAAAAGAGGCCTTTCCAAATATGTTATTATGGAACTGTGGAAGAAGAATGGGAGGAAAGAGTGACAAATACAGCTTTAAAACTAATGTCTCAATAGCTGTATTTAAATATCTTGGCTTTGGGAGCAGATGACCTTGGAGAAATCTTTTTGAAAACTCTCTCTTTCCCACCATCATCCCTCCCTGGCAAATTCCTGAGGTGGCTGACTTACTGATGTGTGCTGTTTCAGTGCAGTTAGGGTCTTATTTATAAAGATTAGACAAACATCTGTGTAACTTCTCCTAAGGCCGGTAAGAGGGATGATTAAAATATAAAAGTGCCAGTGTTTGAGTGAGTGCATGGCAGACCAGGGGAGTTTGCAAAGTTCTTCAGATCAATCTCAAAAGGAATATACTGCATAAATTTAGGAGAGGAAATAATGTGAGTTGTTTGTAACACCTCTTCGGTTCTGCAACCTGGTGCTGCAGAATTCTCAGTTGTAAGGCTTGCAAAAGGAGCTGGGTTTTGGGTACCTTCTACTCTTTAGAAACAGATCCTCTAACTCCTATTTGTTTGCATTGTGATACTTGTGAGCAGAATGTGTAACATGCACAAGTTCTTAATGGTATATGGATACACTCCAGTTGCATCAACAGAGACACACACATAAAAATTTAATTCCAAAGCCAGCTTTTTCCCTCCTCAACCAGGAATATATTTTTTTAAAAAAGAAAAAATGCTTAGTAAGAGTAGCTTTGATACGAAAGAATGTAAGCATGTAACTAAATGGGGTTTAATGAAGGGTGAAGGTGAATACTGAGTGTAGTATTGCCAGTGAGAATAGATTCGTTAGTGAATAAACTATTAGTTTCTGGGGATTAGCAGCTGTTAGAGATGAGCTGAACAGATCCTTCCTTAAATAATTATAAGGCTGTGAGAATGATGTAGGATTTATGATGTTAGATAGCATGGATGTGATGAAGTGGATAAGGTATTTACTCAGGAAGCCAAATGTACAACAGATTTGTTTCCCCCCTGTATGTTCTTCAGAACTCCTTCTTCTCTCTTCACCTTTTAAATAGTCCTAGCCTGCCAGCCATACCAAAACACTCCTGTTTAAAAAACTTTAGTTTTAATGATATTAACCATTATAGGTGTTAATAACATCTGTTGCCCAAGAAACACTGCGCGTATTTCAGTGGAATCTTTTGTTTCTTGTTAAGATAGAAAATCCTTGTTTTAAAAGATTTTTCCTTCATAATCACATAAATGGTGTCAAGTGCTTTTTCAGTTCAGCTCTGGGTTTAGCCTGACTGACAGTATGAACCTCTGTATTCGTGCTTCGGTTCCAAGAGCTGGAATTAACTGTGCTCATGTTACTGACAAACACTCATGGAGTAGTAAATGGTAAGAAAAGGAAATTTCAGATGCATTAGCTTAAGATGGTAGAAATATATGACTATATGTTCAAGCACAGTCTATAAGCATAAAGACATTGGGATTATGTAACTATTAGCTTCCATTAAATAGAAACTGGCAATCACCTAGTCAAAAAAAAAAGCCAGCACACACAAATGGAAAATTAAACTATACTGACTTTTACTGTGGTTATTGTACGGACACTATTTTAAAAAATGAAGTAGAGGGATACCAGATTTGTCACTAGTCTCTCCTTCAAGGAATCCTTCACTGTCTCTCAGTATCTGCGCCTTGCGTCAGTTCTTCAGCATCTACTTGTCCTCTGGTTTTGGTGCAAATCAATGCACATTATAGATTCCTGCTCTTACAGCTTCATGGAATTTTCTTTCCGTATCTATATTATTCAAGAAATAGCATACTTGACAATGAACTGCTTAGTTATTTGCAATTTGTTCTGTCTTCTACCAATGGGAGAATAATGGGACTTATACTTGTTTATGTTTAATAAAACCATTGCAGCTCAGACAAGATTTTCTACTCTACTATTTTTTGTTGTGTTTTTCTTTATATAAATAGATGTTTCAAGATCTGTGACAGAAGATTTCACAGCATTTATACAGCAATCTAATTAATTAAGAGGAAAACTACTTTTTGCATAAGTTAAAAGGCTCTTCATGGCCAACTGTCAGAACTAGGGTTTAAGTAATATTGTTGAATTTAAATGCCTTTCTTATGCCTTTTTTTCCCCTTCATAATTAGAAATGATCAGCATTGACACTCCAGTTGAAACAGTTTGCTTTTCTTTAAGAACACATGGTGGGGTCTTTTTTGTCTTTTTTTTTTCCCCAGTCTCCTGAGGGAAGGTTGAGGTTTTTTTACATTTGAACTTAGTTCTCTAAAGTTTTTCTCATTTGCTCACATAAAATGGTACTTCAGAAGCCTTTAATGTGTTTTTTTACAAGAGTCAAAAGCAACTTTCCTTTCTAATGGCAACTGCTAGCTCACTTGCTTTGAAGTGCTATTAATGATGCCTGAACTGTATATCATCGATACTGTGACCTTTCTTTAAGCCTGGTTCTGGATCATTAAAGCCATGAAAAATTTTGCAGTTAACTCCAGTGAGTAGCAGACAATCCATGCTACATCACGCTCATAGTATTAATCTCCTTCGTAACAAGTGTAGGATCAAAACACATTTGATTAATTTTTTATAAATTTCATAGTTCTCAACTTCTTAGCTTGTTTCCACCTCCCACAATGTTTAAAGCCTTCATGACTGGTGCTGATCTGGATTTGTAAAGTAATTATGAAAAGCCTTTGATATTTATAAGAGATCTGAAAAATATCTACTAATTAATTATTGACTCCCCAAGTGATTCAATCCTACTAATTTGTAACAAATATTTAAGATTTCAATGGAATAAAGATGGATGGTTTGTTGGTTGTTTTTTATTTGTATTTTATTTTGTCTTCATGGTTTTAAAGTTTGAAGCAAGAGGACTTTTAATATAACCCAGCATGTTTTTATCTCTGTGGATTTTAATGTGTACTCTATATATTTGTCTTCGTGTTGGCTTGTCCTTGAAATTAGCAAAACAAATCAGTTGTTCTGTCTCTGAAAATATGCATTAGGCCAGGTTCCAGCCCTGCAACAGCTTGCACATGTCCATAATTTCATACACTCAAAACCTAAACTGTAAGTGAATGGTCTCAGAGAGGATTATGAAGGCTGATGAGGATCTTTATTCAGTGTGTTGGGAGAATTAGAACTTCAGAAAGTGAATAGAATACATCCCAAGCTTGGTTGGAGGCCACCCAGAGCTGGTGGGGAACAGTAAATACAACATCTAATCTCTCCTTTCTCCATGGAGCTTTGGTGATGAAGGTAGACCATTCTTCAGCAAAAGACATGATTCTACTTGAAATTCAGAAAGCAGAATCTTATTCTGGGAGCAGTCCCCTAACATTTCTAACACTCTCTGAAAGGACCAGCAAGAGCTAGTCACTGAATTTACAAAGCATCACTGCTGTAGAAGGAGAAGGTACAGTGTGGAGAAGGAGAAGGAGAAGTACAGTGTGGTACTACCTTCCTCTTAGATTATTTCCTGAAAGCTAAAATAATAGGACATGGAAAATACGGCTTTGTTATCTCACCTTCTTTTAAATAATTCAGGGTTAACTTAGCTGTAGGGAAAATAATATATAGCCAGGACACCAGCACACTCTGCTGAGAGGCCTCTTTTCACCCACTTTGGGATCTTTTACCACTCACAGAGAGGCTCTGCAGCAATTGTTATTGATGACTGCACAAAATAGATAACTAAGATTAATTAACTTGGAGGCTAGGTGTTAGTATAGTTACCAGGCCCAATGAAGGGAGTGTCTGCCAACTCAACAGCTGCCCATTAAGTGGGGAGGTATTAGCCTCTGTTGCTCTTTGATATAGACTAATCCTTTATGCTGTTGAGTTGCAGTCTTATTCTCTGCTTTTCTTTATATTTTCCATTGAAGCTTTTTACCCTTTTATGTCAACATTTTTACTCTTAAATTACAGAGCTCCTTACTGTCCCACCTAAACAATATTTGCACTTCTGAAAATGCCTTCATACAAAATTTTGTCTAGCTCACTTTTAAGTCACTTTTTGAAGGCAAAGGTTTGAGACTTGTGATTTGTAGGTAGCTCATTTGTGCTTTCAAAGTTTCTTGATGAAATCAAATATGTCAACAAGGAAGTTTTCTTTGGTGAAAATACGAACTATTTTCCCCTCTTCGATCCTACCATATGAGGACCACCGAAGCTTTGGCTGGGCTGTTATCTTTGTGGGCTGAATTTTTCCAGCATGCTCTTCCTGCTTTTGGAAAATAATATACATGCATATGTATATTATATTTAAACATGACTAAAAAAATCCTCTTTATTTTAGACAGTTCCACAGCATACTTTTCTTTCATACCACTGTCAAGCACAATCCTGTATTGTCATGGCAGCTATTCACAAAGCTATTCTGAGTTCTCTGCTTACAAGGTCCTTGCCGCCTGGACAAAAACCTGCTGTTAGCATTGAGGCATTCTGATTTTATTACTGCCTCTCTTTAAAAATCAAAGTTAGCCTTTCCTTGAGAGAGAATTAAATTCATGAAGCTAAGCTCAAAAAGGATGTCTAAATTATGTACTCTTACCCCCCCCGCTATGACAGGCTATCAAATTTTACACTGCTGGCTTACATCAAACCCAAGGACTTGTTAAGGCTTGAAGTCCTACACTGCTTGGGGTAGGATGCTATCTGTAATTCAGCTCACTAGGTCACTTTTGTTTGAGGTCTTTTGCTATGCACAACGAAAACAGGATATACGCAGCTTAAGAGCTTTATATCCTTTCATGTCAGTATTTTTCCTCCTGAATACTTGAGCCACTCACTATCTCAGCAACTACACTCTGTTTTCACTGTCATTATCTGGAGTGGCTTTAGCTTATTAACTTCCTTTTAGCTTAGCAACAATGTTCTTAGCAGATCTGAGCCTTGAGCACGTAGCTGTGCTGTATCAGCTAAACCCCTGTGCAGAGACTTGCAGTATCAGTGTCCACCTGGGAGGAACTGATTATGTGAGACATTGTAGGCAATCCCAGCAGTGTCTGATTGTAATGGGTTTGTGTGGTAAGGTTTTGGTAGTGGGGAAGGGCTACAGGGGTGACTTCTGAGAGAAGCTGCTAGAAGCTGCCTCCATGTTCGACAGAGCCAATGGCAGGTGGCTCCAAGACAGGCCCACCACTGGCCAAGGCCGAGCCCATCAGCGATGGTGGTAGCACCTCTGGGATGACAGAGTGAAGGAGAACGAAGAAACCCCTGTGCAGAACAATAGCAGCCGGAGAGAGGAGTGAGAATGTGTGAGAGGAACAACTGTGCAGACACCAGAGTCAGTGAAGAAGGAGGGGGAGGAGGTGCTCCATGCATCAGAGCGGAGATTCCCCTGCAGCCCATGGAGGACCCCATGCCAGAGCAGGTAGAAACACCTGAAGGAGGCTGTGACACCATGGGAAGCCTGTGCGGGAGCAAGCTCCTGGCAGGATCTGTGGACCCATGGAGAGAGGAGTCCACACTGGAGCAGGTTTGCTGGTAGGACTTGTGGCCCTGTGGGGGACCCACGCTGGAGCAGTCTGCTCCTGAAGGTCTGCACCCCATGGGAGAGACCCATGGGAGCAGTTTGTGAAGAACTGCAGCCCATGGGAAGGACTTATGTTGGAGAAGTGATGGAGGACTGTTTCCCATGAGAGGGACCCCATGCTGGATCAGGGGAAGAGTGTGAGGAATCTTCCCCTGAGAAGAAAGGCACAGCCAAAAACCATATGTGATCACCTGACCATAACCCCCATGTCCATCCCCCTGTGCCACTGGCAGGGAGTAGGTAGAAATCAGGAGTGAAGTTGAGCCTGGGAAGAAGGGAGGGATGGGGGGAGGTGTTTTAAGGTTTGGTTTTATTTCTCATTGCTCTACTCTGTTTTGCTTGATAATAAATTAGATTAATTTTCCACTAAGTTTAGTCTGTTTTTCCCATAATGTTAATTGGTGAACTATCTCTCCTTGCCCTTAACTTGACCCATGAGCCGTTCGTTACTCCTTTCTCCCCTGTGTAGTTAAGGAGGTGAAGTGATAGAGTGGCTTTGGTGGGCACCTGGACTCCAGTCAGGATCAACCCACCACAGTGATGTTCATAGAACCATAGAATTGCTAAGGTTGGAAAGGACCTCCGAGATCATCAAGTCCAACCATCAACCTAACACCACCACGCCTACCAGATCATGTCCTGGAGTGCCACATCTACACGCTCTTTGAATGTCTCCAGGGATGGCGATTCAACCACCTCTCTGGGCGGTCCATTCCAATGCCTCNTAGAGAGTGATCAGGTCTCCCCTGAGCCTCCTCTTCTCCAGACTGAACAACCCCAGTTCCCACAGCCGCTCCTCATAAGACCTGTGCTCCAGCCCCTTCACCAGTTTCATTGCCCTCCTCTGGACACGCTCCAGCAGCTCAATGTCCTTCTTATATTGAGGGGCCCAAAACTGGACACAGTACTCGAGGTGAGGCCTCACCAGGGCTGAGTACAGGGGGACGATCACCTCCCTACTCCTGCTGGCCACACCATTCCTGATACCAGCCAGGATGCCGCTGGCTTTCTCGGCCACCTGGGCACACTGCTGGCTCATGTTCAGTTGACTGTCAACCGGAACCCCCAGGTCCTTCTCTGTCAGGCAGCTCTCCAGCCACCCTGCCCCAAACCTGTAGCGCTGCCTGGGGTTGTTGTCGTGACCAAAGTGCAGGACCCGACACTAGGCCTTGTTAAACCTCATACAGTTGGCCTCGGCCCATCGATCCAACCTGCTGGATCGATGCATGTTGCAGAGACGTGACTTCATTTCCCACATAAACTCATTACTCCTGTTTTAGATCTTTTAAGGTTATAGTTACCTCTTTTACTGAAGAGTTGTGAGACAATTACAAGATTGCTGAAACCCTTTTGAGACAAAGAACTGTATCGTAAGGATGTGACCTGCATCTGAGTTCTTGGACACAGGTGTCCAATATTTGACTGTGTTGTAACAAACATTGTAGCGCTGTGATCAGTTATTCAGTGATTCATGTTCCCCTTTAACAGTAACTTTCTAATTATTTACTGCTCTTTTGTGAGGTTACAATGTGGTTTACTTATGTTTCTGAGACAGGACTAAATACATTTGCTGTATAATTATTTGTATATACTCTTTTTTGATCCATACTAGTCATAAAGACACATCCATAATTAATGTCACAGATCTGTATTTATTTCCAGAGATAAAGAAAATATTGATTCCCATAGCTCATTTGGAGCTGCAGGTGAATAGTAATTCATAGACCTAAATAAGCTATTAAGCATTCCCCTTTGTGGGGTGAGGTTTTTTTGGTTGGTGTTTTTGTTTGTTTGGTTTGGTTTTTTGATTTTTTTTTGGGGGGAGGGGGGCAACTACTTGAATATGAACTAAATGAACATATTTAACACTAAGATTAACTACATTCACATGATTAATCTGTTTAAAAAAACCCTGAGAAACACATGCACATAGATCTTTCCAACCCTGAATGTAAGCAAAACCAAGGAAAATACAATCACTGAGTGTAATATTGTAATAAAACATCAAAACACATAAAAACCTCAGTCACCAAGGTATTGGCTTCATATGGACTCATAATTAATTCATAGTCTGCCTCAACTGCAGCTGGGGGAAAGGACATAAACAAGGAATGTGGGGTTTTGTTGTTTTCCCCTCTGTGACTTCTTTTCTGCCAGATTCCAAATGAAATGAAGCCAAAGCTGGCACTACACAAAATTTGATTCAGATGAAACTTCAGACACTAAAGCCATTAAGCATACATTTCCTAAATAAAAAATGAGTTGTCTGCAAGCTACCTTGACATGGTCTGCAAAGTCTAGTACATTGAAAAACATCCCAGTGAATTGTCAAACGCTACTGAAATAAATAAAAAGAAAACAAACCTCCTCTACCCCCTCCTCCTTTGTTCTCTTACGATTTCTATGTGGATGTAATATTCCAGATGAAATAAACAGTTACAAGCCTGAATGCAGGAGCAGAATGATTTTCTCTATCATCAAGGCATTGCAATACAGTTTGTAAAAATGAGATGTTATAATTTACTATTTAAAATTGATTACACCATTTCAACTTTTCATTCAACAAATGAAGAGCTAGGACTCTTGCCTCTGAAAGGGTGGTCAGGCATTGGAACAGGTTGCCCAGGGAGGTGGTGGGGTCACCGTCCCTGCGGGTATTTAAGGAAAGGTTAGACGCGGTACTGAAGGACATGGTTTAGTGGTTAATAGGTGGTGGGGGGACGGTTGGACTGGATGATCCTTGAGGTCTCTTCCAACCTTAATTATTCTATTCTATTCTATTCTATTCTATTCTATTCTATTCTATTCTATTCCCTGCAGATGTTAGCTATAATCACACCTTCTTAGAGGTTAAGTCTCTTTAGGATATCCTAGGTGTCCAAACTATGGTGCTGAGAAAGTAACAATGAGGTTTTTGGATATCTTCCTGTCTCGGCACTAGTAGTGCTTTCTAACTGGGAGGAGAGGCCATGTTCAAAGCATAGAATGGACAACCTAAAGAGCAAGGCAACTGGCAGCTGGTTTCAATTTGCTATATTAAGCCTGCACATTCACTGAAAATAATAATGTGTATAAATCCAGGTTCTTGAGAACTACTGGTGTGACTGTTAACTACTGCTACTATGACTCTGCTCATCTTCATGGAGTCAGCCAGTGTATTTTATCTGTTCTCAGTCGGCTGTAGTTTTATGCTCAGATCCCACAGTGTGTATGTGGGGCTGGTGATTAAAATAAACATCTAGTTATTATCATATTGTAACCTGAACTCAATTGATTCACTGTAGTTGTGCAAATCCCTAAAAATTTATTTAACTCATACTGTCATGAGATCCATTGCAGTGGCTGACAATAGTTGCAATAAGGTCCATGATTCTGTCTGACAATTTCCTTATCTATGAATAACCCAGAAAGAACATTAATAAAACAAATGGGTAGCGAACAGATCTTCCCCTCTTAAAAAGCTTTCAGTGGCACAAATCACAGAATGGTGGGGTTGAAAGGAACCTCTGGAGGTCATCTAGTCCAACCCCTCTGCTAAAGCAGGATCACCTAGAGCAGGTTGCACAGGATTGCATCCAGGCAGGTTTTGAATATCTGCAGAGGAGGAGACTCCACAACTTCTCTGGGCAGCCTGTGCCAGTGCTCGGTCACCCCCAGAGGAAAGACGTTTTTCCTCGCATTCAGATGGAAGTTCCTGTGTTCCAGTTTGTGTCTGTTGCCCCGTGTCCTGTCACTGGGCACCACTGAAAAGGGTCTGGCTTCACCCTCTTGACACTCGTCCTTTAGATGTTTATAAGTCGTAATCAGATCCTCTCTCAGTCTTCTCCAGACTTAACAGACCCAGTTCTCTCAGCCTTTCCTCATATGAGAGATGCTCCAGTCAACCCAAAGACATTTATGATATCCCCTCTGTCTCAAAAGAAGACAATGTGGTCCAGAAATCAATCAACTTGAATGACAGAAAATATCATATAAAAATAAAGAAATGTCACAGAATCACAGAA
>VWZZ01000571.1:157-12990 GCA_013399095.1 Psophia crepitans
TGTGGTCAACACACTTGAGGGAAGGGATGCCATCCAGAGGGACCTTGACAGGCTGGAGAGGTGGGCCTGTGCAAACTGCATGAAGTTCAACAGGGCAAAGTGCAAGGTCCTACACATGGGTCAACACAATCCCAAGCACAACTACAGGCAGGGTGGAGAATGAATAGAGAGCAGCCCTAAGGAGAAGAACTTGGGGGTGTTGGTGGACAAGAAGTTCAACATGATACAGCAATGTGTGCTTGCAGCCCAGAAAGCCAGCCAGATCCTGGGTTGCATCAAAAGAAGCATGACCAGCAGGTTGAGGGAAGTGATTCTCTCCCTCTACTCTGCTCTCCTGAGACTGCACTTGGAGTAGAGTCCAGCTCTGGGGTCTCCAACACAGGAGGGAGAGAGTTGGACTTGTTCAGCCTGGAGAAGACAAGGCTCCGGGAAGACCTTAGAGCAGCCTTCCAGTACCTAAAGGGACCTACAGTAAAGTTGGAGAAGGACAGTTTACAAAGGTGTGTAGCAACAGGACAAGGAGTTTAAACTAAAAGAGGGTAGATTTAGATTAGAGATTAGGAATAAATTATTCTCTATAAATTATGCATGGCTCTCCCTGAAAGTGTTCAAGGCCAGGTTGGACGGGGCTTTGGGCAACCTGGTCTAGTGGAGGGTGTCCCTGCCCGTAGCAGGTGGGGTGAAACTAAATGATCTTTAAGGTCCCTTCCAACCCAAACCATTCTACGATTCTAAGTCCTCAAGCATCAGTAATATAGGAAGCAAATAAATTGCAAGCTTTCTAAGGTCTGTAAAAAGAAGGTCCCATTTCCAAGACTTCAAAATTAAAAAACAAAACACCAACAAAAAAAAACCAAACCTCCTTTCGTAACCAAGAAACTGCCTTCCTGATTTCTATCGAAATTGGATTACTGAGATTCCCTTCTAATTTCAATGCAACAGCCAACACGGGACAAAAGTGTTTAATAAGTGAGAATGGTAAATAGAATACACTCCTTATTACTGGTGGTAGGAATAACAGCTGCCATAGGGGAAACAGCAAATTAATAAAGAGAAAGATGCAAGGTAAGGGCTAAAGAACTATCACTGAGGAAAAGAGAAAAATTACTTAAGGCCTGGGCAATGGTTTTAATTTTTCCCCCATTTAAGGCTGTTTAATTTACTTCTTGCACATTATCAAAATAAAGGAAGAAATGGAAGATTTTGTCTTGCTCTTCAATACAGGAAAGTTTAGCAAAAATGCTAGTTGGATATCTGCTAACTGCTTCAAAAAGGGATGACATAGACAATGTTCAGCAGAGATTTAAAAAACAAGACAGCTTACAAACAAAAAAGCCGATTTTCCCTGAGCCCCATTGTAAAAGTAAAAAGTATCATCATAGATGTCACACTAGTTTGATTATAACAAACCCATGAGAGCAAATATAATTCTTTTTGTGCTTACGAATAACTTATTTTTAAAACATTATGATAACTGCTTTAAAGTGCAGATAACATCATTTTGCATAGCTTTGGCTATAGCACCCTAATTGCATTTGTATCTTTGAGATTTTGAGTAGAGCTATTTGTAACTATTAATTACTATGCTATGTATTTTCATTAATGCTTTAAAAACTATTCCAGTAGATAAAGCTTCTAAAGAACAAATTACAAACTTGAAATGACTAGCAGGTTAATTTCTAATTTGCAGCATGCATTTAGATTCAGAGATCACTAAACTGCAATTGTGTACTTAAAAACTATTTTAGTCAGGGTCAGCAAGAAGAGCTTAGTGTATGGTGTTAATTAAAAAGAAAATCATTAATACTCACCAGGAGATACTGAAATCTTATTAGAAGTATATTCTTGAGTTACATTGCTTAACTCTGTAGGTAAGTCTCTCTGAAATACAAAGTTTACTGCATTTTAGCCATATACCCTGTTCAAATCATCTTTTGACTGAACAGAAGTATATTTAAGCACTAATTATGTATGCGTTTGCTATACCATCCAGATACGTTGGCACTGTGCAAAGGGCTAAAAAATCCAAAATTTCCACACATACGTTGCATTAAAAAACTAGTTTATTTCATAGGGTGCTTTTTTTGATATCAATATTGCTGTTGGTAAATAGATCAAAACCAGGTCCAAATGTAGTGCATATAACTAAGGTGTGAGTAGAATAAACAATCAGACTGTTCTTGGCCTGTACTAACAATTACATCTTGACATTGGCTGCCGTTACCTTAACAAAACAAGTGTCTCTTCTTCTGGTTGATATTCAGAAATTAAGCTCCTCGGTTCTAAGAAGTTAGCCTATAGATGAACTGAAATTCATACCACGTAAATGCTTTGAACTCTTAAGTCTATTGTAAACTAGTTTCCCAGGCTTGGAAATGAAATGGGGCTCGTTTAAGAACAATTCTTGGTTTAACCCAATCTAGCTTTGAAAAGGTTGTTCATAAACAAGAAACAAAATTAACGTTGTACTAGCAATGAATGGTTTTGAGTGCAATATTCTAATTCCAAAATAAATTTTAAAAAAATCCAACACTGAAACAACATCTAGACTTTTTTCACCAGTAAGTTATTACGATTTGAAATGTCAGCCTTTGATAAAGCATATCACTTTATGTACTGGAGTAACTATATCAATTATCAGGGAAATATTATACCCAAATAAGTGAATGAGGGACAAATAGTAGGTATTGTGTGGGAAGAAGCTGGAAAAAAACACTGTAATAATAGATACATCTTAAAAAAAAAAAAAAAAAAGGGGGGTATCTGCACTGACTACTTCTGCTCAATTCCTTTCACTGAAATGGATTTGGTAGCTTTCAGACTTTCCCAGCGCTACATGCACAGCTGCTGCTACTTTGGCCACAGTGCAAAACAGATCTTAGTGTTCCTGCTATGTTGGCTAGATGCCAAAAGTTCCCTGAAAAATAAAAGAGTAAGAAGAAAGGACTAATTCTGAATTGCTTCTATATCTGTGAAGCTCAGCTGGGATGGAATTTCATGAGACAAAGAAGCAGCAATTCTCTGGCCCAAAGGATTATTTCTTGGCAGCGTTCAACTGTCTATTGCTAAAAATGTTAGGGTTTTTTATATTAAAAAAAGTCTTCAAGTCCAGCTTATTTTTCTTTGAAAAAAAAAAAGACAAGCAACAATGCCACATACAAGCTACATTCTAACTTGTTTCTGCAGACATCTTCATTTGGTAACATGCAGTACAGAAATATAATTATCTTACTGGAAATTTTTGAGTGTTATTAACGTTAAGTATTTTCCAAATAGTTTCCAAATACTATTCCAAACCTTTGAACAACTGCAATCCACATGTTACTGAAGTAACAATAAACCAAATTTGCAGAAATCAAAGAACAAGCCTAGTCTGAAGCACAAGCTTTCCCATGCTGCTACCATAAATGAACAACTATCTCTTGAAGAGGAGCTCTTGATACAGGAACAAAACTGTCTATGGCTGTTCACCTGAAGGACTCTTGAGACTGACAGAAGAAAACATTATCATTGGTGGTGTTATTTGGACATATGTCCACTGATAATCAAATTACAATAGCCATAAGAAATTGACTTCAAATGATAAATCACTTGAACCATTACTGACCTGAAACTGTTTAAAAACATCATTGTGTCAATCCTTATCATATGAACTACAGACTTTAGAAATAACTTAGTGATCAGTCTGAACACTTGTCCTTTCCAGACTTAGCATAACTAGCACACTTTCAAGGCACACAGAAAAAAAGTGTCTTGTATACAAGTATTAGTGACATTCTGAAATTTGCAGGGCCAGCACCACACAGAACTCCTGGCTACAAGTAAATTCAACATTTTTACAACTACAGAGAAAAGTGCAACACTGATCAACTATTTTCCACAAGTGTTTTCAGCTTCTGGAAAACATCTGCCAGTATCTGAAAGATACACATGAGATACATATGCAAATACCCTTTGAAATTAAGCATGCGATCACAAAATTGATGCTATGGTTCACTGCATCTTGAAATACTTACACATGTAAATATATGTAATTAATAATATGTACACAAGGACCTTTCAACAGCATGAAGAAATTAACAGTCTTTATGCAACAAAATCCTTGATTTGCTCTGACAAATATGCCAAATGTAGCCACAGCACAAATGTAGCACTTCCACGCATTTAAAATGCGATGAACATCACAGACAAGAAATAGGAAAGGGGGAATGGGGTGCAGAAAGGAGAAAGACAATTGATTAGGCAAGAAATTTCAAAGAACCACAAACTAAGAATAGGACTAAAATAAGAATTAACATTTCCTAATGGAAACACAATGCCTTGTGTTTTCACAGAGTAACGCCTTCTATTTTTGTCAACATTAGTTATATAGAATGAAGACTTAATCTTCCAAAGGGATCACCTGTATCTGATTAGAGTTCGGAGAATTAAAAAACAGGTATTCAACTGTATCAACAGCAACAACATTTGCAGGTCAGTATAAGAAGTTGTATAGTACGCAATTATATATGTATAGAATAATGAAGCCAGAATAAGGAAACCTTTAAATGTGTCACTAGCATGATGAAACTCTCAAATACATAACTATTAAGCTTTCAAAGACAACATAATTGAGAGTCTTTAAAAGCTTCCTTCTACAAGTTTGCTAGGAAATAAAAACAGATGCAGTCATTACTAATGAAAATAGGCTTAGCTATACCTGTTGTTCCTGCAAGGAAACAACTTCTAAAGGAGAGCTTTGATTCATAAAAGCGCAAGGAAAAAACAGAACTTAACAGTTAAGAAAAAAATACTACCAGCTCCGCAAACAGCACTTCCTTTCAGATTATGCCTTTAGAAACAGTGAAAAAGCATACATCAGGAGGTAGGAAGAGCAGAAACAGGCTGACAACATTGTGTCTGAGCAATTTTTGTTACAGAAGAAAAACAGAAGTCAACATACCTTTTTGGATTGCAACAACAGTTCTGTTTCAAGAAGCAAAACTCGACTCAACAAATTATTCCAGTCCTTCTCATCTATGATCACTTTTCCTCTCAATTTCTCTTCTAAAACATGTAGTTTATCTTCCAGCCAATCTAGCTTATGAAGTTTTTCCTGGCAATCAGCAAGCTGACTCTTTAGGAACTCAATGTGAGAATTATCTTCTATGACCTGAAAAAAAGAACACATCCTCTAATCTCAAAACAGATATAATTCATCATTTGATCACTGAAATTAAGTGGCACCTTCCTCAAGTTTAGTAACCACTTTCTGATACATTAGAAAATTATTTTTCTTTCAGAATTGCCATAATACACCTGTTCATGGAACTCAGCTTTTAAAAGAAACTGTTGACAGAACTGGCTCTTGAAAGGACAGTACAATTTAACTGAATTGGGTTTTTTCAACTTTTACAATAAATTTATTGTATATCTATTAGCTATACTTAAGGAGCATCCAGTTACCTTGTTAAAACTTCATTCTTTTAGAAAAGCCCTGTAAGAAAAGTTAAGAATACATGCAGACAGCATCTTAAAATAGAAGTTCTTACTTGTTCACATTTAACTTCCACAACATCATGATCTACATGCAATTCTTCTTCAACACCTCCCTGTGCTGGAAGAGGCAGTGGATGAAGGTCACCACTAACTTCATTTCCTAAGTGTCGTTCCACGTGAGGCTTCTTTTGAGTATGTTAAAGAAATAAAAATGAAAAAGTGACTGATGTTGTTCATTACAAGAACATTTCAATTCATCAACAGAGTAACTGATACAAAAGTCCTACCATTTTAGTATTTATTTAAATCTGACTATTGCATCCCAAATTGCTGCAAGACAACAGCAGGCAGTTTAATAAAAACTGTAAAACAAATATGCATGATATGTACTGTGTACCTTGGCCCCCTTCCACAAACAGCAATGAAAGCATTGATGTCCTCTCTTTATTGTAAGGTTCTTAGAAACCTAAGTATGGATTAGGAGGTATGACTCTCACTGTATGTATTAACATACGTACAGACAGTTCCAACATCATAACCACCACTCAAACCCTCAGAAAAAACCAAAAGTTTCACTAGGAAGATTAGAGCTCTTTCTTTTCCCTGTCAGCAAAATAGCCCTATGAGCCACGTATTCCATTTCATTTGAATGCTTCCCTTAAAGAGAATAAAATAAGAGACAAATTTTCCCTTTTTCTTCCAGGTGGATCAAGTCCTATGATCAGTACCCATCACAAAATAAGTCACCTAATGATTAAGGACCCACAATTACTAGTTTTGTGCAGCATCTTAACACTTAGAGATTCCTGGATGTTTTAGTGAAGTTGAAACTCTTCTAAGGAATCCTCAATACGTTCACATACATCCCCATTCAGTTCTACTGTTCATCAACCAGAAGTGCCAGATAAGTCATTCCAAGTATTTTCTTTCTGAATTTTTCCTCACTGGTAAAAGCAGTATTTTCCTTCTAAACTGAAGCCACCGACATTTAATGGGCAGTCACAGTCCTAAGAGTTTTGTACAATTTTACTTCAGACCATCTTAGCAGAAAATATTAGGAAAGCCGTCTTTTCCACAGGCCAAGAGTAGCAGAATGCATAAGATCAAGTGTCACTCTTGTAAAATTGAAGCCAAGAGGAATGTTACATTAGGAAATCTTTGCTGAACAGATTCAGACAAAAAAGCAAAAAGTGTTTTGCAAGCTACACTGAAAACACTGCAATGTTAGGCCAAACACACTTCAATCTCCAAACAGGATATATATTATTTTTCAAATGCATCTTCGCTTTCATTGCTGTCTCTCCATTTGATATAATTCAAATGGCAAACAACAATACTAGATCATTACTGTCAAAACTTTGAGATCAACTGCTCAGCATAAGAGAGAAGCAATAGCCTCTGAACTTCAGGTATTATTTCAGTCAACCNCAAAAAAAGACAAACCACAAAACTGGTCTGATCAAACATTAAAACCTAGATGAAAGCACATATTCCAGAAAGATCCTGACTACCTGTTACAAATGAGATTAACCTTTAGACATACAACATAAAAACAATTTTCATACCTGTTTGGAATTCAGAGCACTGCCACTAGGATCAGCAAGGACTTTATCACAATTTGACCACACTTCATATTTAAAAGATCTGATTTTTTTCCTTGTTTGGGATTTAACCTTCAAAGTGAAAAGGAGAAAATATTAGGATTCTAAAACAGGAATATTGGGCGGTGGAGGGGGCCACACACAAATGGGAACAGAATGACACACCCCATTTTCTGCCAACAAGCAGGAATATTGCATGGTGCAAACACATTTAAAATTCTGCAGTACAATAATGTGTAAAAACCAATTAAGTACGACCCTAATTTACAGAGAAAATAGGTCTGGAAGTGAATGCCATATTCATACACTCATTAACATCTACGTAAGGATGCATCAAAACTGATCATAAAGAGAAAAGACAATTTGCACCAGAGTTGAAAGACAAACAAATATGAAAAAAATGTAGTTGTGCCCCCCAAAAGTGACAAATGAAGTATACAGAAGTCCTGGAGAATGTTATAAATGCAAATGAAACAAAATCCTGTAAAATATGAAGACTGAAAATACCTCTTATTAAAACATACACTAATAAAAACCAATGCCTTAAACAATATAAAACAAATCTGAATAATGAAAATAATCAGATTTGAGATGTATACCACTGAAACACAAATACATATGTCACATTTAAATTAAATGTTACAAGGAATTCAACAGATCAGATTGTTTTGCTTTGTTTTTAAATCTACCTGAAAAATCTACTGAGTTACACAAACAATCACTATGGTGAGAAGTGTAAAAGAAAATATATAATTTACTGTAAAGATACCACGTACTAGATTTATCTTCATTCTTGTAGTCTATGTTTATACTATGAAGCACTGGCAGCTTCGTGTCTTTGGTATACCTGATAGCATTCAAGCATCTTACAACAGAACTTCATATTAATTTTCCCCTATTTTGACTATCAGCAATGCTACACCTTCAAATAAACCATCTTCAGCTTCTACCTGCAGCACCGAGCATGTCAAAAGAAACTTATTAAATTGTAACTTTATTACGAGATAAGTACCTTATTTGAATTACTTAATTCCTTATGTTTTTTCACCACACAGTTGATAACGTCACAAACAATCTGCATTTTTCTTTCCGCAAAGCCAAACTGAAGAAACTGCTGTTTCGTTAAAATTGGTTTATACTGAAATTGATCTCGAAGAAACTGCAACAAAATAAGTTTACTTCACTTTCAAAATCACCACACAATTTGTTGTAGAAATGGCATGCTCAGGTTCTTATTTTTCTACAATCTTTTCTTGCATTCGGCATCTCAGCAGTTAAACATTTTCTCATTTAGTTTATATATTCTCCACTGTTTCTTCTAGCTAGACTTTCAACATACCTCTTCCAGAAACATTTCATGCACATCACTCTTGTGAAGTTTAAGTCACAGTCTTAAGGTTCATGAAATAAATGATTGTAGACATTAATATTTAAAAAGTTAAACAAAAACCTTCCAAAGTGAAGGCACAATAAGAAATTGTATTAATCTCAGCAAATGCGTCAGAGGGCTAAGCAAGGCTCCCACAGAGCCTCTTTGTAAAGGGTTCTCTGTCCTCCTCAGATGGAAAATTAGTCTGAATATGCTAGTACTCATTAATACATCAAGCCACCTTTTATAAAAATGTGCTTATAGATATTTCTAAGGATAGTTCAAAATTATTTTCCTTCAGTTCAGAATTTGATTCCAAATTATAAACTGTTAAGTACTGAACTTTATATGTTAATATGGCATGGTGTTTTAAACTAACTGTATTTAATTGTACTTTCATTGAAGTTTGTTGTGATGTTTTGCTGGTTATGATTTTTTTCTGAGGTCACTTTTACAAAAGTGTAAAAAGTATTTCAGTATTCTTCAAAACTAACACAAAACAATACTATTACTGTCTCTGCAATTGTCTCAAAATTGAGATTTGGCTAACAACATCCGTTCTTATTTTCATGAAAATCAAAATAAAGACTCGCCACACAGTGACTTACTACTCATCTTAAATCATAACAGAATTACAATTCGCATTCATTACCAACAATTTTCACTGTCTAGCAAAACTCATACTGGACATTTATTTTTTAAAGAGTCCATATACAAAACTGTGTCTTTCCTGCAAAGAACATGAAGACAGATACCTTATAAATAGCTTCAATAAAACGCAAGTCACTTTTTGCTGTGAGTTCCACATCACACTGTACCAAAAGTTCTGCTATGTACGTTGAAAAAGATGTAAAACAATAGCTGATGATAGGTAAAAATGCAGCTGGATCACCCTTGACTAACCTATTGAGAAACAAAAGTATTTTAAACAGCAGAAGGTAACAAAAGCCTTTCATTACATGAATTCAAACATTTAACCTGAAAGGTGTTTTAATATAGCCAGTGTGTTATATCCAAGTATCTCATTCATCTTGGTTTTTTCCAGACATACCTTATTAAGCAAGCTTTTTTCGTGACCCTCTCATAATTTTGTCAGGTCTAAAGCCCACCAGCATTTCCATCTCAACATTCAACACTTTCTTTTTTTAAAATCTTTACAGGATTAAATTTCCTGAAGAAAGTTTTGCTAGCACTTACAGAGAAATTATAAAGGTGAGAGATTAATCAAAGAAAAGAGAAAAACAGCAAAAAAAAAAAGAGCAATATAGTGATACACTTCAGGGTTATTCTAAGGATTACTCAGAACAGCAAAACTGCACCCTCTTATCTTCCAGTTCACATGTATCAAACCCTAACTTCCCACAGACATATGCTCTGCTTACTCATCACTGGGTGCAAGACTAATATTTATACATATCTTGTTTACACATCTTGCTACCAGGTATTAGCATAAATTTATTCACACTGCCACTTACACGGTATAATCCACATCTCTTGGATAATTTAACAAGCGAAGTCCTTGTTCTATTTTTCTCAAACTTCCTTTTAGGTCTCCTGTTGCCATTATTCCAAATGCTATTCTTTCAGATTATGAAATAAAATGTAATATAGTACATTCTCCTCCTTTAAAAAAAAAAGTTATGTACACAAAAATTACACAATGCAATAGAATTACCACCGAAATTCAAAGGGGTTTGCTCCTCTTTTCTAGATACTACTGTTTCCAAATTGTTACAATAATGCACAAAGCTAGGGCTTGATATCAATTAATATCAGTCATCATCTTAATTTACTCTAAGTGGGATCAAGTAGTAATCCTCGATCCGATTAACTATCAAGATCTTTAAACATGAAGATATCTGAAAGCCTATGAAGAATTTGGGGCTGGCTAAATCCACTAAAACCGGGTGAAAACAAGTTTCTTTGCTGTTTCAAAGGAGCAGAAGCTCCATAAGCGGTGAGAACCTTCTGCATTCTTCAGTTTAGAATTCTTCTTATTCTTTTCTTCACTTGGCCCCAAGCTCACTGGCCAAAAGCACAATGTTTGCATGAGTAAACATCAGAAGGCAGGACTAGCAACTCACCATAGACAATATTTCTCTATTTAGATGATCCATTAAATACGCTTTAAACTGTTCGGCGGGGAGGGGTAACAGAACATGTAGATATTTCAAAATAGGTCCAAGTTTATTGGCATGATAACCAAGAGGTCCCTGGTTAACATTGTAACACGCAAGTTGAGAACCCATGTTTAATTTTTTAAAATTTTGCTTTGCTTCACAAAAGAGACTCATCTAAGGAATCGGTGGAACTACCAAAAGGTGTCTTTCTCCCTGCAGAACTGTCCTACGAGGAAACTGAAGACTGCAAGAAAGAAAGAAAAAAGGAAAAGAAAAAAAAAGGAAACGAGACAACAAAAGAGAATCAGCAAAGCATGAAGTCACCATCATCCAAATCAGCTTTCAGATCTACGAGAGGGATAAATAAGAACCAGTTAGTAAATTCTTAAGTGGAGGGAGTCTGTGGAAGGAAAAAAATTGCTGTAAGATATCTAAAAATACTAGCAACGCCCCCTGGTTGGCAGACAGCAAAAAGAAAAACCTGAAGCAGTACTTTCCAATAGCAGTATAATCATAATCTTAAAGAACCTTGCCCTCACTCCATTGTTTCAAAACACATTTATATTTAGAGATAGCCTATCAGAATTATTTACTGTAGCTTGCAACCGTTTGTTTATAAGCAACCGATATTGATCCCTCTCCAACACAAGACTTTAAAAGCACAGACTCGGTGATAGCCTCGTTCTTAGGTCACAAATGAAGACAAATGGCCTGCATCTTAGCACTCTGATAGAGCTTGAGAAAGTCTATTAGCAAACTGCCAAGCTGAGTGGTTTAAAGAAAATCAAGGAAAAAAAAAAGGGAGAGGGGGAGAGGGAGAGAGGCAGAGGGAGAAGTTAGTTAAAAGAAAAAGTACAGAAGGCCAACACTTCTCACTTGAGATCTGCTTGTGAATGGCTTAATCCTCCACAGTACTTCTCCCAAAAGCCACGGTAAAAATAATTATTTCAGCTATATAGCCTTAAAACAGCAATGTACTGGTCAATTTTCTGCTAGAACCTGGGAGATAATTGCCTGCCACTGTCTTGACTGAATTTCTTTTCTTGCCAAATACTTTGAAGCCTACCAATCTACCCAGTGAAAAGGCACAGCCTGACAGCCTGTACATGAAGAGATATTCTCAAGATACAGAATTTTACTCAGTGGTCTGGATTGTTTGGGTTTTGGGTTTGTTTTTTTCTTGTGTCTCAATGGTGTTCAAATCAGCAATCTTCAAGAAGATGAAGATCTTCACATGTGTTCTGCCCTTGTTAAAGTATTTTCTTTCTATTTAATTATTAACCTCTTCCCCTCTAATTATTAGGTTGTGGGTTATTAGTCATGCTAAATATAAGTACAGAATATTCACTGTTAAAGGCTGAGGACAATTCAACCTTAAGTATTTGGAAACTGAAGCAGCTGTTCTTCCTGCCTTACCTTACAGTGATCCACCCTATGGTTTTGCCAACTTAACCAGATTTCAGGATGAGTCTGACATAAATCTGAAGCTCTACTCTGCAATCCAAATACTCATAGAGCACACTCTCACAGGAATTCACCTAATCATATAGGCTGTTTCACAAAAGCATCAACAATCCTTTCTATACCAGACCTCCGGATGCAAAAAAACTGGCGGCTGTCATCACTACAAACGGCACAGCTGAAGAGATCACAAAAGTAACAGAGCTATTAGTAGAAAATAATTTAACGCCTTGGGAAGGTGAACACTGTGAAAAATGGTACATAGCTTTTGCCTATAGGAATTTATGACAGGAAATTGGCTATCCAGAATAAAATCAGGTATAACAAAGTTTTAAGAGATTATAACCTATAAACGCAAGTGGTTTAAAGAACAACTCTTAAAATTGCGTCCGGTATTCAAAGAACTAATGAATGTCAAAAAACCCACCCTACACAAAGAAAAACCCATGCAAGTTACCAAGTATCCTAACTCCATAAACGCCACCGCTGAAGTGTCTAACAAAAAAAGACTTGTGATTTCTTCAAACTGTATTTACGCTTTTCTGTCACACGGGGCGGGAACCACACCGTTACGTAAAGATGCAAAAACGTCCAGGACCTGTACCGCATTTCTCTGCGGTGCCAGCTGTAACAGACACGCTTCAAGCGCGTCGCAGCGAGGGACCCGCTGAAGGAGCTGCGCGCCGCCTGCCCTGAGAACCATCAAAACATCGGCAGAATAAACCGCCAGGGCCCTGCCACGGGTCCCGGGCCGCCCCAGCGCACCGAGGCGAACTCGCAAGAGCGGGCCCGGCCCTCCACCCG
>VWZZ01000571.1:13507-40724 GCA_013399095.1 Psophia crepitans
CCCCGTGGCGGGGAGAAGCGTGGCTCGGGGAGGCGCCGAGCAGGGCGGCTGCGGAGCGCCTGGGGGCGCGGGGCGGCCGCGGCCCTCAGCGGAGGGCGGTCCCCGGGGCGCTACTGTTAGCTGGGGCGGCCTGGGCCTGAGGGACGGGCCGAGCCTCTGGAAGCGGCAGCGTAGTTGTCTGGAGCCGGGTCGGAGGGGCCCTCACGCTGGGGCGATCAGCAGGCCGCGGTTATGAAGGCAGCTGCCATGAACGAAGCTTCACCTTCGGTAATGTCGAAGGAAGGAACGTTTTTTTGTCGGGGTCGCCGCGGTCGCGAGGCAGCAGCAGTGGGGCTCGGTTACCGTGACGTGGAGGGGGTTTATGGCGAGAGCGTGCGTTGGGTTTCCTTTAATAAAGCAGAAGCCGACCCCAATACAGCGTTAATGTAGCGTACATTTAGCTTTTAGCATCCTAGCATGCTCCTCACCCCTGCAAAGTAATTGGTTATGCGGTGATAAAGTAACGTAAAGAAGACATAATTAAAATTTAAATTTGACTCTGATGGGTATCGGACAGAGCCAGAGAAGATCAGCCGCTTATGAAGAAGCATGATGTTATTTGTAGTGTGACAGTTACTACAGCCGAGCTATCAAGGGGTTTCATTTATTAGGTAAAGTTACATAATTGGACATTTGGAAATGTACATTTGAGTGGCCTGTTGAATCTGAAGGTTGAAAACGTGTGTTCAAAATAATTTAAAAATATAGTTACGGACACCATTATTTAAAGGGCTCTGTAATAACAACGAGATTACTCGTCTGGTTTTACAAATGAGTTCTCAAAGCGTTTATCCTGGATTACTACAAAGCTGAAGGTAATTGCGTGATTAGGAAAGTAAGATGTCGTCTAACAAATGGCATGTAAGTGGCAGAATGGCTACGCACATGCTAAAACTTGCTGATGTCCAGCAGGTGGTTCTAGAAATTGTGTCTCACTTGGTTTCTTCTCTGAAATTTCTTCAGTTGTTACTTAAAATAACAAATAGATTATTTTTTATCATTTTTACATAAAAAAGTCTTTAAAATTATTTCTACGGTGCTATTTTCTGTATAAATATGTGAGTACATTGTAAGAAGCTAGTTTCTTGAATGATGAGTTGTGATTTTTTTTCTTTCTTATAGCCACAACTTCTCTTCTAAATGATTTAACTCTTGATTACATTGTTGGTGATGTGTAGCAGTTAGCTTTTTGGTGGGGAGAAAAACCTGTGAACGCCAACAAGAACTGCTGATATTCTTGTTAATTCAGTATTCCTCAGTAGAACATACTTTGTGAACAGGAACTCCTAGCTGAATATCGCAGTAAAGATATTAAACTAGCAACTAAAATTTGGATATTTGTTTTAGGGCTAAGTTGGAAAACTTGGTTCTCTACCGAGAATTCTTTAGAAGTAATGGATACAGAACAGAAAGATAATCTGACTTAGAAGAGATTTGAAAGCTGTTATAAAGTCTCGTGTGCTTACCTGATAGCATAAAGTCCACTCGATAATTGACTGGACACAGCCTTTTTATGAACTGTTTCTGATAATGCTGCTCGTCATCCTCATCTTTCTGGTGTATTATGATTATGAAAATTGTCACAATATGATTCCTAATGATCTTCAGAGCCTTGAGCATCCTGTTACTCCTTTTTTTCCTTGTTGTTTTAACTGTGCCCAAAGAATTAGCATTTTCTAACAGATTTTTAACAGTTGAGAGTTAACCAATGTGTATGGAAATGTGGCTTTGTTATAATGATATAAACTAGTGGCAGAAAAGATGGCAAAAATACTAGCAAAATAAATTATTAATTTGTCTTTAAAAAGTTGCCTCAACAAACAGATTTTGGCATTTGACAGAACTTAACTTTCTCTGTACTTGACATACACAGTTCACACAGAATAGGTTCTCATTTCATCTGAGAAAGTGTGCAGGTATATTTGAGTTATGTCTACATGTGTATGTATACATTTACTTCCTTCAAAACTACAAATTTTTTACGTCATTGAATGGAAGGATCATTATTATTCAGTCATTCAGATCACTTGATATCTTCCAAGAGTGAACACAGACTCTAAATTTGGCATCTGCGTATTTAAAAGTATAACGCCTTGTTGGCAGTGTTCAGTTTACTCACAGGGCTAAGGTCAAGACTTGGTTGAAGCTTTTCAAGATATTTAGAGAGAGCTGTTTACTAGGTACTGTACTTAAGTAATTAACAAGCTTGTATACAGTGCCTAGCAGAATGGGAACTTTATCTTAACTGAATCCTGTAGCTGGTGATAGTAGCCCTTTTTGAAATGTATTTGCTCAGAAATATTCTTGATCTGCTCTTTTCATCCCTTAGGAGAGTCTCCCCTTCTCCTTTCAGCCCTTGGCTGTTGCTGCCTACCCACACAAACTGCTTTCTGCCTTGATTCTTCACTGCACCTCACTGTAGGCTCTGCCTGCTCAGCAGGGGCAGCAGCAGCTGGAGGTGGAGTTGTAGTGGTAGGTGACTTGGCGGGTTTATGCTCATAGTCCCAAATGCCAGTTCTGGCACACCTACCACTGATTCATTTAATAGCTCTTGATTTTATTGTGACAGAGCTTAGTGATCCTCCTTTAGGATGAAGGTTAGTACCTCTATTCTCCTTGGGCAGATTTAGTTGCTCCAAGACAGAAAAAGGTGGCATTGAGCAACTGCAGTTCTGGGAATGTCTCTTTAAAAAAAGTTGCTGCCTCTTATTTTAATCGAGCTAGGCAGTGACAGATAAAGACAGAACAAAAATGTTTTCTTTACAGCTAGAAGTTTCATAACTTAATTGCAAACACCAGCATAAATTACGAAGACCCACATTCATCAGGCCGCTCATCCTTGTGCTGCCACTTTTAAAATGGCAGATTGTGGTGTAGCTTTTTCTCATGAAGCAACTTTACCACTAGCCCTAAGGACTTTTAAAAATTTTATGCTGGTATCAAGAAAATGAGAATAACTTCTTTATCCATCCATTCTTGCAGCCAATTGTATATCTTATTTATGGTGTGACTTGGTAAACTTTTTTTTTTCAAATTATTTTGCCTGATAATTTATAGCAGTTGATCATGGTTTAACCTGCCTCTGTATGATAAAAATATTAAGCCAAGTATGTGACTGCACAAGAAATGAGAGTAAAAATAATTATGAATTTATGGAAAATCTTGCATATTACTAAATTGAGACATGTGACTACAGTTTCTTTACAACTGTGGCCTTATCTTGAACTTCCCCTGAATGGATGCTTATGTAGATAACTGCTTCACCAGCCACATGAACTTGTGCCTACCTCTGACACGGTTATGCTTTCTTTTTTTTTCCTGTAATTTTTCCATTTTTCTCCCATAATCACTCACCGTATCCATGGATTGTTTCTTTCTGCTTATGTGGAACAGTTTCCATTCATGTCCAACCTTTAACAGTGTTTAAGCCCTGTTTTTAATTCCCCATGCTAATAGAATATAAATAATTCCAAATGCATGTGAGATCCTACCAGCCATAAGCATTTCTTTTCTTGAAAGTTGGCATCAGGAACCTGTAGATTGCTAGTATGATCACTGTAGTGATCTGTCATCACAGTGAAAGTAGAAAAATAAGATAGATCACCATTTATACACTACTTGTGACGGGATTAAGACAACATCACTATACTGAATTAATATGATTTATTGTATGCTAATTTGCCCTCTTGGTAAATATGGGTAGTTATTGAAACTGAGTTGTTTCAGTTGTGGCATTCAGAAATCTTGGTAACTTGGTAACTGACTAACATTCAGGATCTGTTCTTTTTATTACCATCTACAGCAAAATTTGACAAAAAGTAATGAACACAGTGATAAGTAAGATAGAGAAGCCTTATCATGAAGTTTTTATGCCACTGTGCAAGGAATCTTGAAAAGATATTTTCGGTGCTCAGAAACAAGAAACTAAATCCTTAATGCATTATCGTTGAAGTTGTCAAGATTTGTCTTAATGTCAGTCACGGCCTAATTTTGTGTGCTACAAATATTATAAATAGCTGTCAACATTTAATTTGGATTTTGTGTCCAGTAGGCTCGCAGATGGGTCAGGGACTCTGGAGAGTTGCTAGAAACCAGCAGCTGCAACACCAAGGATACGGTGGACAAGGCTATCTTACCAGAGAACATGGTAGGAGGACAGCTACTAACAATGTTTCCAATACAAGCCATCGCAAACAAGCCCAAGGAGGCATTGACATCTACCACCTGTTGAAGACAAGAAAATCTAAAGAACAAGAAGGATTCATTAACTTGGAAATGCTGCCACCAGAGCTTAGTTTTACCATTTTGTCATACCTGAATGCAACTGATCTCTGTCTAGCTTCATGTGTCTGGCAGGATCTTGCTAATGATGAGCTTCTCTGGCAAGGGTAAGCAAAATTTTTTTTTTTAAAAAAAAAAAAGTATCACCTGGGCAAAGTAAAAATAATTATTAGATTTTAAATTTGTCTCAATATGTGCTTTTTGTCATTCTAACCTTAGCAAATGTTTCCTAAGTTAAATGAGATTTGACATAAGGAAAAAAATAGTATAGCTTTAAAAGGTGTTTTTCTGGATTTCTCATTGCTATCGAGTATCAGTGGAGATTAGTACGTACACAAGTGTGCTTGATACAAGTATACATGTGTATTACAAGACACCTGCTGTTTGAGGTATCATGGGAAAAAAAGCCAAGACTTGTCTTCACTTTTGTATTAGCTCAAAGCACATCACAAATATTTGTATTATTACTTCTCTGAACTTCAAACAATTATCTAGCTTGAGCAAACAAACCTTTTCAGCTGAAACTCCAAGTAGAAAGGGATGAGAACTCATCTACTAGTCTTAGAGCAGCTTAAGTGTATGTTTTTTGGAAGATGATGATGAAAGGGGGAAAGAAAAGGTCAGTTCTGCAAACGTGTCGAGTGGAATTTCTGCAGTGTAACACTTGAAACACATTTATATAACATATGCAGAGTTGGTATGTCCAGGAAATAAATAAAGGAATGTTCTATCGAATAAAATAGTATAAGATCAACATTTAATTAAAAATATTTTCTTTGACTTTTGGTGTTTTACAACACTAGGAAAGACTTGCGAAATCTTACATATCTTTAGAGTAAATGGTCAGCAGAACTTGCATCTTCTTTCACAATATATTCTTACCCCATAAATTAACAGCGAGTAAGTAGTATTACTGTAATAGCTGAGTTGTTGTTCAGGTCCTGTTTCTTTTCCTTTCATTGTGCTCTACATCTCTTCCTTCCTCATCTATTTCTTCACCCCTCTGCATTGGAATTAAGCAGCTTCCCTTCCTATCGTGCTTTATGAACTCAGCAATAGGGTAATACAATTATAACTTCTTAATCACGATTGGTCGGCTGTTGGGAACTGTTGACAGGAAACAGGAATTCTAGTGAGGATCCTGCTAAGCTTCTAAGTTCATGTATATCAAATAGCTTGGCAAATGAGTAAGTATGCATTGTATTGTCCTTGGTGCTTGTCATCAAAGCCACACTAAATACAAACAAATTCCCTGGCCCAAAGCTTGAAGATACTAGAGCTTTCGAATTGTATGCAGTATATATTCTTAACATACAGGGGGGGAAAAAGTACAGTTTCCTCAGAGTTCGTCCTGGAAAATAGTTCAATCATTTTTACTGAAATCTTTGCAAATAATGCTCCGTTCAAAGTATACACTTTGGTAGTGAAAATGTGGTCTGATTTAGAAAATTAACAAAAATCTCAAATTGCAAAATATCTGTAGACAACTTATTCTTCAATATTCCACCTGTATTGGATGTGTTTGAGTTTAGGCTTTGGCAAGTCCTGTGGCTGCAGTTACAAATGCAGCCCAAATAAGACCTGGGTGCCTGAACTAAAAGTGTCTCCCATGTCCTCAAGTGGCTACCTGCCTGGCCGTAAGCATTGTGCCTAATTATTTACAAAACAGATATGTTGAAGCAGAACTACCAGTTCAATAAGGAATCTACATAACAACTGGAGTGTCTAGAAAGTGAAAGTTCAAGGGGATTTCTGATGGTGTCATCAAGGAGGTGATGGACAGAAACCGTTGAAACCGAGATACAGAGTCAGGGTGAGATAGAAGGAAAAGAAACTGAAGAGTAATGGAAGATACAGAGGGATTGGGTTGAATCAAATAATTAGGAGTGGTCAAGACTGGAAAAAGGACAGTCAGGTGGAAGAGGGCAGTAGCGAAAGCAGTGAGTTAATGGCATAATTTCATGCAGATGTGGTGGGGCACAGGAAAAGAAAGACAGTTTTTTAAACTGTCCCATGCTGCTGCAGGAGACAAGCTGTCACACTTATCCAGTGTTCAGATACTAGGAGTGCCAGAGGGCCCAGCTGTGTGGATGTTGTAATGATGCCATCTACTGGGATACGTTTTGAGATTGCACTCAAATACACCGCAACCCCTATAAGAAAGTAATAATCATATAAATGAAGACTTTAGCAACACATAAGCAAAAGGCTTAATAACTGTTACAAGCAACCTATTTCTTACTTTTCGTATAGTTTGAGTGTTTGGCTTTGCAGTGTTGATTATATTTTGCTTCTGTAAAATACATGAAATATAGAAAAGAATTTTGATAATAGACTAATTCTGTTTTCGTAGGTTGTGCAAATCCACTTGGGGTCACTGTTCTATATACAATAAGAATCCACCTCTAGGATTTTCTTTTAGAAAATTGTATATGCAGCTAGATGAGGGCAGTCTCACCTTTAATGCCAACCCTGATGAGGTAAGTGAACTGTTGCTGATAGTAATAAACAGTTAAAATAATTGTTATTGTTGCTTTGTAGTTATAGCCTTGTTAAAAGCCAAGTTTTAGTAGGTGTTTGTTTTACTGTAGGAACGGTTAATACTAGGTTGCAGCCCTATCCTGATCTTTTTTTCATATGGTACCTGTGCACATCACTTACATGGCTTACCTCTTAAGTGCTCTGTACAACGGTCTGACCTATGGATGCCAGAAATTCATAACCACATACTGACTTAGGAATGAGGCAGATATCCTAACTGGCAAGACAATGGTGAATTTTTAAAAAGGATAATAATGTGCTTACATAAATTAAAATGCTAAAATGCTTCTGCAGACTATGAGTTTGATCCCACTTCAGTTAAAGCAGAATGAGGTATAAAGTAACATCAATTACTTGTATGATAATTACAGTGTTTTATAAGGGATTTTTAAATATTTCCACTATCAAGGAGGAAATCTTGAAATAATTATGAAAAATATGTACTGCTGACCTATCCTAAAGATCAGTTTCATTTTATTTCTGTGGACATTTGTTATGCATAAACATAATTTTCTTTATAGTATGTAGCAACAGATAATTCTTTTCAAAAAATACCCAGTGTCAAACTAAAAGTTTTCCATTTATTAATTCATGTAACTAACTGGAAAAGTCAGTTTCTACTTTCACTCTGTCACCTTTCAAAGAAGAAAGGATTTTTGAGGGTAGACAGCTTTGTCACTTGGATATTAATTGCATATCTCCCAGGCAAAAGAGAGTCATTTGTGTACAAAACCAGACTCCTGCTTCATGTTTCCTAGGGAAAGAACGTACACAGTACTCAACAAAAGGTAGTATTAACTTCCTACCTATATTTATACATACACAAGGAAGTGGTAATTGAATAAATCCAAAGTAGGAAAAAGATTAAAATATACTGAAAGATAAACTTAGGAGCCAATAGTTCACTCTGCTGATACCATACAAAAGACATGAACTTGTGACCACGGGGTGAAATAAATAAAGCAGTTGTATGAATCATTACAATAATGTGATTTTGTTTAAATTCTTGCTTTATCTCATATTCTGCTTGATAAAGAAACCCACTACTTTTATTAGTCACTAATTACAGTACTTTGTAATTTCTGTGGTAGAGCTCTGCCTTGAACTGTAATATGCAGTGCTGAGACGTCTTATCAGCACCTTGCCACTTGAGTGATTAGCATTGATTTTGAGCAGGATTTCAGTGAATTTAGTAATAAATGTAAAGCTTTTCAAAAGAAACACAGTATTTAGGTAACTTAAATGTGTTTTCAAGAATATATCAAGTTTTAATTGGTAACAACTTTGTCTGTATAAATTTGTCTTTCGATTTAACAGTTTTTCACTTACTATCTTAGTTTGTAATATGTTGTTACATTCCAACCTAATTTAAAGTAATCTCAGTAGGTTTAAAGCATTTGGAGCCTTCACAAAAGGCACTGAGTAAAAAAACCGTTATTTTTAAAGGAAATTAAGATCTGCAAATTACAGCTACCTTATAGTATACCTAAATTAGGTACTACATTTATTATGCTACACTTACTTCTTCTGGGTTCATTATGGTTATATTCTACAGTAGTAGTACACAGTCTGCTTCAGGCTTAGTGAGAGAAGAGAACCTCAGGATATGTCCTAAGGGCTTCTGTTCCTCTCTCCCTGTGGAGCACCATAGCCTGGTAGGAATCATTCAGGGCCTGAGTTTCAGGAGAATTCAGAAATACTATTGCTTTTATTGTTTACAACTGTGACATTGGCAGAATTATTATAAGGACACTGTGACTGGAATATATGATATGACATTCCACTATTACAAATTGTGTCTCCGAATTTCCTGCCAAACTCTGCTTTACATTTGATAACAGACCTGATCAAATTACTATAAAAATAGGAATACTTACAACCACAGGAGCAAGATTCTCCAAAGGACACCGCCCATGTCATGAAAATGGGTAACCAGGCTCCACAGCAACAGCTCCAGAGCTAGCGGTGGCTCACGGGGTAGGGAAGAGCATCTACACACTTTGTGGTAGGATTCTCTGGTTAGCCATTGTTGTCTGCATGGTGTTGTGATATCTGCTGTAATTTAGTGTACTGACTGTGATTGTGTGCATGAGCTTGCATAACTCATAGCAGGTACTCACATTCTTCTGAAAGGATGTGCTTAATCACATTACATGTGATCTTTAAAAAAAAAAAAAATCAAAACCAACCTCCAGTGCATGTTTAGTTTCTCTTTTTTGTTTGTTTGTTGTTTTGGTTTGTGGTTTTGGGTTTTTTTTATATGGCAGCACCATTGTAGCCAAGATTTTGGAATTTGATTTAGTTTCTTTGGGGAGAGGGGGTGGTTTATTGTTAGTATTAACACTTGAATACGAATATTATGTTGTTTAATCTGCCTACATGGTCTCTGCTGTATTTTATTCTGAAGAGTATATGGTGTATGTGAAATGTTTCCCATGCAGTGCTCATTTCATATCTCATATGCTTATGACTCAGAATTTGTAAGCGACCAGAAGTTATTCCCACTGTATTGCATACCGTTTCTAACTCCCTGCAAAATAATTTGTCAAGTTTATTACGTGGAGCTATGCTATGTAGTTAAAATCGGAACCAAAGGTGGAAAAGAGAATCCTTTGGTCAGGAAAGAAGATCTAATTTTTGTTTCATTCTTAATGATAATAATTCTAACTGATTCTGTTTAATAGCGTTTGTTTTTATGGATCTATTGGAATCTGGACTATACCTAAACTCTCAGACTTTAATGAGGTCAGGATTTCCTTTATGTAGCATGATAGCAATAAAGTACAGCAAGACAGTGCTTATACCAAGCCTAGCTTTCCACTCTTCTGATTGTCTCGTTCATTAAAAACTGCCCTTAGTTTTTTCCAGGGAGGTCAGTTCTCTGACCTTTTCTTGGTTAGAAATGAGTTGTTATGCTACCTGACTTTTAATTATAGGTAGTCTAGATAATAGAATATTTACTGTGCTATATATTTCTAACCAAATTTTTTGAAAACTTACCCTATTTCATAGTGACCTACTAAGCAACCCGGCTTTGAGATGCATTGATTTATCAGTCCTGAGAATATTAAAAGTATGTGTATGTTGTAGAGGGAAGAAGTTTTTTTGTGTGATTTATCTAAAACATTGGAATGGACCAGACAGCTGAAACCCTTTGAAAACTCGGCATTAACGTCAGAGAACTTTAATCTTGTAACTCTTTATTTATGGGTTCTGTGTAACACAAAAAGTATTTCTACATTCTGCTTGTAATTTCTGCCATCCTAAGTGTGTATCACTGAGACTGTATTTTAAAGACATACAGTGAAAGAGATACCGTTTGAAATGTATGTTCTATATTGTGTCCATATTTGTCACCAAATGATTTGTAACTTAGGAAAAGATTTCTATTAGAAAATGTAACATCAGTACTGTGCATTTTGTTCCAGAAAATGCATCATTAAATATATTCAGATACTGCATTTCCCTAGAAAAATGAGAATAATAATACCATAAATGGCTAATTATTTACTAATACCTAGGATCCCCAATTAGAAAATGAGTCCCTACTGTGCCAGATACTGTATATACAGAATAAAATGACAGTCACTGCCCCAAAGAATTTATCTAAGTAATTAACCAGCATTTTATGTCAATACTTATGTAATCCTACCAAAATGTAAAAGCATGTAACTCACAGAATTATAAATCACCTAAAAATGTTTATGCTACTAGTGATTTCCTTAGTCACCCTTTAAAACTTTTTAAGCTAAACAAACAGACCGTGTGTACATCCATTTATGTGACATTTCAAATATTACGTGACATTTTTCTTTATTGACAAATGTATTTGTCACATATTTGCCTGCACTACTTTTAAAGCGCAGTAGGTGAAATGTTTCATTGCCTCCCAGCTCTGACTTTGCAAACAATTCCATTTAAATATTAAAAAGAGAAATCATGTATATGTGTAGAAAAATACTGATTCCAAAATTTCCATGCCCTTAACTTAAAATATGTCACTGGCAACTACAGAAGTTTTAATGTTGACTGCTGTACTGAAATGTTCTGAAAGTACTCTTGGCAGAGAAGAAAATCAATGCAGAAATGAAACCACTACTGAAAATTTTTCCATTTTCGATATCCTGTATGAATATAAATGAATGGAAAGACTTTTGGGAACAGGTAGAAATCAAGCTAGGAATGTCAGTGCTGTAATAGATACAACAGGTTGGTAAAACAAGCATCGCGTGACTGGAAAAAAAAAAAGGAGCAACAGTAAAAAATAGTATATTCAAATACAACAAATGGCTTTTGCTGTTACTATTAGTCTATAGTTATGATTGTTATTTGCATATATAATTTAAATCAACACTTTCATACACTAATACTTTATCCAGAGCTGTCTGAAATTCAGTGGTAATGTTCTTGCCACAAAGGCAAGGTATCCTTAAGGCATCTTTTCTAATTCTCTAATGCTAAGAACATTATTATAGTGACAAACAGGCTTCTCATGTGAGTTAGGCAGACACAGAGCTACTGGAAATCCTGGGCGTTGTACTGTTCACCTAACTACTCTTTACCTAGATCAGAATTAGAAGAACATACCAAGTCTGCTCATCCTGCAGTATTTCCTAAGTGTTGAAAAGACCTCTTCAGACCTGGTAGACAGTGACACAGATCTGCCAACCTGACTTCAGTCAAGTGGTCCTAAGAGAATCACCAGGCGACTGATAAATAATCTTTGCATAGATTTGAATACTTACTTGAGCTAGTATACCTGCCACAGATGACCATTTAAGCTACCAAAGGTGATTTATTTAAGCGTGGGTTGTGAGAGGATTTCAAAGCAGTGTTTACAGTGTCACAAAAAGCAGATTTGATGACATGCTGTAAATCTCGGAAATAAATTTCATTTGCTGTGAGCCAAAACTTAAGAACTTTAAAGAGAAATCAGCTTTTGATTGTTGCAAAGGATCTGTATTTGCTTAGGAAGAAATAAAAAGCTACTAAAAATGATGGCATGTGCTGAAGTATATTTTATTTATGCCTTGTTTATTTGTGAAGGAGATGAGGAAAATGAATAATGAGACAGCATTCAAAGCGAAAGTTATTGTCAAGCATAACGGGAATCGGAGACAAGGGAATAAAAATGCTTTGCAAAGACATGGTAGCCTATCAGGGGAAAATCCTATAGCGAGTTGAAACGTGGTGTGTGAGAGAAATTACTTATGGCATTTACTGTCACAGAGAAACCAACCTGTTGTCTGTCTTAAAGGAAGGTTTTATTTTCATCGTGACTCATCTATGACGTACCAGGTATTTTCTGGACACGTCGCAGAAGTGTTTGTTATATAATTGCTGCAGGAATACTACTGAGACCTCCTCGCCAGGCTTCAGTTCTTACTACCTGAAGCAAATAATTATTACTGAAGCAAGTGCATAAGTCTTATTAAGTCAGGATATATGCAAAGGAGATGTTCTATTGCTAGTCTTGTATAAACTGCCAAAATACTTGAGGAATTAATATGCAGTTGTTCATTTTCATGTCCCATTTTTAGTTTCCTCTTCAGCTCTAATGCAGTAAACTACTTAACCTTATGCTGTCCATCCATATTATGGCCAAGCTTAAATATGATTAATTTGGACTTAAATGCAAGCCTATATCACAATACACCTTCCATTATGGTCCTAAATAAAGATTATTCTTAAAATTGGGGCCTGAACTTGCTAGGATTTTTTTATTATTACTTGTATAAAACCTTAATATTTGTATTTATTTTCTAAAACATTATTTTATTAAAAAGTATGCTTATTAACTGCTATTTTATATAAATGTATAAGTAAAAATTATGAACTGATAAAACCAGCTGGATAATGTTATAGGTGTTTGTTGACTTTTCACTTGTGCTATTGATCTCTTAAGCATATATTCTAATTTCTTTTTTGCTTGATATAACTGAGACTTTACTTTACGAATCCACTTCAGAAAACAACTTTCCAAACCTGCACTCAGTCCTTTTTCAAGCAAAATTGAAGAGCACTGGGAAGTTAGTTTATACACTGAATGACAGGTTGCCCCTACATCTTCATAGATGTAATGTAAACTAAGAGGGCAGACTTGCAAAATATTATGAAGTCTGATATCAGAAGACTTATGAAAAAAGATTTCAGAAGTATTTTAAAGGTGATTTAGGTTGTGGCCTTGTTACAGAAATGCACTATCCTACGTGTTTTACATTATTTCAACATTATAGTATAGTCAAGATACTGTACTTAAACCACTTTTTGTAACAAATGCCTGGAACCACTCCCAGTCCCTGCCAAATTAAATTGAGACTAGTTGGTTAGTTATTCTCAGGTTTAGATTTTTGGTTTTGAAAAATGAGAAAAATTTTAAAATTAATTAGGTTGGGTTTGATTTCTGAGGTCATAAAGAAAATAGTTTTAGGCTTTGCGATATTTCAGTAAACAGTAAGAATCCAGAATATCACGGAAAAATTTTAAAATTAAATTTGGCATGTGTATTCTATAAGAAATGTCTGCTTGGCAAAATGTGGAAAATTCTGGAAATCATAATATGAATATAAAATTTACACAATTGTTCTGTCTTTTAAAACTTTTTTTGTTAGGCACAGTGTTCTTATTTATGTGTATGCATATTTATATATGTTGATATTTACCTATGCTTTGAAATCAGCGTGCTTGTGTTATTTGCATTATTACACATTTAAACAAATGTATTTAATGCATCTGTTTGAATGTGCTACATCATATACATGTGAGAACATTGATGTTTTAATGAAAGATATTAAAGACTAAACACATCATGACTAAGATTTTCGTATTTACAGAAGTTATGAAATTAAAAATTATGGTCCCCACAGCATTTTAAATACGATTACAAATATGTGAAAACCAAAATACTAGCTTACACTGTAAAGGAATTATTAATGAACCAACATGCTTGTTATGGGGTTCATAATTTTAAATTTCCTGCTGTGCGTATATGTAAAATCTCAGCCCTAACAGTAAATTGTTTCTTTGCATTTGATTTATAATTTGAGTGTATTGTGCATGTTGAAATGTGATTTAAAGGAAGAGGTATCATTCTGAAAAACAAACCAGTTAGTAGGATTATGTTCCTGTGTTGCCAAGTACAACACTTGTTCCTAAACACATTGTGAAGATTAAACGTATTTATACATACATGTATTTTATCTCAGGGAGTCAACTATTTTATGTCCAAGGGCATACTAGACGATTCGCCAAAAGAAATAGCTAAGTTTATCTTTTGCACAAGAACGCTAAATTGGAAGAAGCTGAGAATCTACCTTGATGAAAGGTAATTTGAATTTCTCTCGAGACATTTCCTATTACTTTCAATGTACAGCACCACTCAACGATATTTTGCTTGTATTGTAATTTTAAAGATGTGAAAATGCAGCTGAGTAATGCTGCTGCTAAGTCTGAACAGTTTTTCAATTTAAGAATTTAGGTGACTAACATTTTATAAGAACCCCTGAAAATACCACCTGTAACTAGTAAATCTCCCATCATGTGCTTTTTCTGCATTTTTGCAGCTTCAGGCATATATTGTTTTGAAGATATAGCAGGCATTTAAACTGCAGAGGATAATCTTTGTGCTGTATAACATTCTGATTTTATAGCTGTTTTGCCGCTTTTTTAAACTTGAGGTTTTGGGGTTTTTTTCCTATTTAGTATGGGTGTTAATCAGAACAAGCAGTTACCGCTTTACCAAGTGAGAATAGCCTTTTAACTAATGTTGAGTCATCTATCCATTATTTGGTTGCCTGATATTTCTCGAATGGAAGCAGCACCCACCTCCTAAGATGCAATAGAGCATCCGCTTGGAGACAGCACGAACTGCAGCAGGGCACACTCTCCCTGTCGCAGCATGCTTTTCTACCTCCACAATGCTTTCTCTTGCCCTCCAGGATGCCTTCAGGTTGGGCTAGTGCAGTATCAGGAAAGAGGAGCACCAGCTCGTTCAAGCGAAGTTTAAAGAGGAGGAGAATAATAACAACTGGACCCAAATAGGAAAAGCAGAGGGACAGCAGCACTTCTAGCAGGAATCCTCTCCTGCTTCTCATCCTACTCAGCCTGTACCACTAAAGGAATAAAAGGACTCATTCTGTAGTGTTATCACCACTGACAGCCCTGTGCTGTAAAACTTCAGATCATCAGGTTTTTTGGCAATAGAAAAAATAGAAAACCATTTAACGGATGAGATTGCAAGTTAATATTAGCAGCCCCTACAGCCATTCATCTTCCCTTCATAAACAGAGTGTTAATCAGGCACTAAAAATAAAAACTAGGTTTCTAAGCGTTGAAACTCCCCTCTTAGTACTGAAATGTTTAATAGAAAGGATAAACATATGAGAATATTCTTTGGTTCACTTCAAATTTGCTTCCAAATTTCCTTCAGATGTCTTTTGCACATCTGTTCATGTAGACTGATCTGAGTCCTTCAGACGTTTCTGTGTTCAGTGAAAAATGTTTGAGAGCATTGCAAGTCCTCGTGGACTTAAGACTTTCAAGGGGTTTTGTGAGCAAATTTTATCTAACTTAAGCCTGGTGTAAACAAGATACTCCTGTAACAGCTTCTACTTAGGCACCAAAATGTATAACACACATGAATCTATTCCCTTTACTGTCTTTTTTAATGACTTTGTCAGTTTAAAGGCAGTGAATCCTCTATATAGACTATGATTGAATATGTATATGAAGAAACTTAGAATTCAGTTAATGTATAATTTTAAAGTATTTGGCTGTTACTGTGTCTGAAGGGTATGTTTATATTATCTTTGTGCTGTTAGTGTAATTGTCTTTCAGCAAAAAAAAAACAAAGCTCATAAACTTTTCTAAAGCTTTCATTTTTATTTTTAAAACTTACATTTTCACATTTACACAGTTAAAAGAAACTTCTCTAATTATGTGGGATTTTGTTCTACCAGGCGAGATGTTTTGGATGACCTTGTGACACTGCACAACTTCAGAAATCAGTTCTTGCCAAATGCACTGAGAGAGTTCTTCAGACACATTCACGCTCCTGAGGAGCGTGGGGAGTACCTCGAGACTCTCATAACAAAGTTCTCTCACAGATTCTGCGCTTGTAACCCTGATTTGATGAGAGAGCTTGGCCTTAGCCCTGGTAAGCAGAAAAGAGCTTTGATTCAGTGGATCAGTCTTTGTATTTCTGGATGATGCTACTGTTTATGGTAGTATTAAAATCAGGACCTAAACTCGGGTTGGAAGAAAAAAAAAGAAAGCACACACGTTCTTTTTTTAGATCTAGCTGATAAATGGGTTTTATTTTGATCTTGTCTTTCCTTCACGGTTGTCTATGCTTAAGCTCTGTAGTATCTCCACATTCCTTCTTGCAAAGACTTAGGCACTTAACATTTTACCCTGTGGATAGTCCCACAGAAATGAGAGCGAATTTCAGGCCTCACTCAAATTAACATGCATTTCTAATTTGTTGGGGGAGAGCCAGTTTTCAGCAGTGGGACTGCTTACATATTTAAAGATAAGCTTTAGCAGGAGGTTGGCCTTAGTTTACAAGAACTTCAAGAATCTGTTTAAATGAATCTGCATAAAACCCTTAGTGACTTTGGGATAATGTAGAAATATTAAGAGATTTGTAAATGCTCATTTGGCAATGTGCTGACATTATTACTTTGAAAAATGCTATATTAAATTTTATTTCACTGGCATACCCTTTTGGGTTATTATATATGTGTGTGTGTGTGTGTATAAATATAATATAAGCTCAAATGATGAAGACCATAAGATTCTTAGGGAGCAATCTTTTTAATGATCACAGTTTCCTTTTTAATTTTTTTTTGTTATTTTGTTCTCTCTTGTCTAGATGCAGTATATGTACTGTGTTACTCTTTGATTCTACTTTCCATTGATCTAACCAGTCCTCACGTGAAGAACAAAATGTCAAAGAGGGAATTCATCCGAAATACACGACGAGCTGCACAGAATATTAGTGAAGATTTTGTAGGGCACCTTTATGACAACATCTACCTTATTGGCCATGTGGCTGCCTAAAAGCACAATTTGCTAGCACTTAAAATTTGTAATTTTCAAAAACTACATCAATTGAAGAAATTAATTATTTTGTAGAGATGGGGGTTATTTTAGTGCTGGTCATTCTAACCTCTGGATGCAATCAAAGTTTGTGTGTGTAAAGTGTGTGTATGTGTAAACTACCTTTTCTATCTATTTACTGTGGGAACGGAAGAATTTGGAGATTTGTTCTTCATAATTTTTTTAGTTTTGCACAAAACAATGCCATTAGTCTGACACAGCCATTTATGAATGTTAAACTGACATTACAGTCTAAGCTGAGAAAGTGGTGAATTTGTGCATTAGATCTGCTTGAAACTTTAATAAGTTCATTCTTTTTAGAATACCATGTAATGTGTATATATTTAACTAAAGAGATTTTTAATCATAATTATTTTATTGTAAAATATTTTAACTAAAATTTCTCCTTTTATCTCTTAAAACGTTGTACTTCTTTCTTTTGCATTTTTTTACAATGCTCACTACCTCAGACAGACAAGTTAGAAAAATATTGTTCTGAGTACTGAAGTTTATTGTAGAGAACACTTGTGAAATATCTAAGCTGATATTTAATACTGTGCTGACTAACTTGAATTAGTATCTTGCCAATCTGCTATTCACTCAATTTTAAAGATTACGACCTCTGTTTTAGATGAACCCTGATGTTATATAGGGATATCCTAGGGAAACGGTGCAGTTTGCATTGAGAGGGCTAACCTAGTTATTGGGGACACAGGACAACTACAGTCATCTCTTCTGCATGGTAAGCAAGGAAAAATCTCAACAGGGAAAGTGGTAGGGGTGGCTAACGTGTTGCTGCTTCCAGCTGCTTCCCTTGGTCTCAAAGCGTCAGTGATGGAAATGCCCAGGGAAATATGTACCAGATGACTCACTGCTAAAGCTGTTTAAAAACTGACTGTGCAAGATCAGAGCAGTGACTGTGCAGGATGGGAGAGCTCAGGCTCAGGTACTAAATTACTTTTTCTAAATCTGTCAGTTAGCTAGATTTTAAATAGTATTTATAAAAATACTTCAGAAGTGTTTTGATCGGGTTGCGTCTTGTGTTTTCTGAAGTGTGTAGGATATTAGCAGTGCAACTGCCATGCATGTGCAGGGATTAAATGAGGATTTGTCTGGTCTTCAGATAACTCAGAGCAGTGCTTTTCTCAAATTGACATAACATGAAGTTGAAATCAGAGCTGTTCCTGATTATGTTTGTTTACATAATATTCAGCTATCACTAGCATCTGGATTCATCATGGTAACAAGTAGATTTATCCTTTTTCCCTACCACACCATGACATGAGATAGGAAGATAGTTCTGTTTTACAGATTAATCTGATTTTCTTTTTTTTAATGTAGGAACCGTGTGGCAGAGACAGGAATTGACTGCAAGGCCATATTCCTCGTAGGCATGCACTTTGCCCACTGCTGCTTTCTGTTTGGCACCAGGAGGGTGTTACGTTTCTCTTAGATAAGAGTGATGACAATGACAGTCCATGTAAGGGCTATATAAATGACAGGGAGAAAAAAATGTAGCTACTGCTGCTTTTTCAAGTGGTTAGTCCATTTTGTTCATAGCTCTCATCCACATGCAAAAATGCATTCAGAATAAGCTGTATTTTGTTAATTACGTTACCTTTAATCAAGTGTAAATGCCATTTGTGTTTACACTGTGTGGCTTACGCAGCCAAAGCCAGGAGCCAGCTGTATTGCAGCTATCTTCTAGACAGGTTTTACAGTATCACTCCCCTCTGTCAGGACAACTTCACTTCACCCTGTGTCATTTCATGTATTTCAGAAAGCCCAAGGATGCATTCCGCAGTGGTCAATTAATCTCAAACACAAATAAAGAGCATGTGGTATGTTGGGGAGCTTTGTTTAAGGCACAGATACCTATCTGGTCCTGTTTTAAAAAAATTAAAAAAAAAAAAAGTTGGAAAACTTTTAACATAATTTATTACCATAAGTGTCTCTGTACTCCCTAAAGTGATCTTACGTGAAAACAGCAGAATATGGCTTTCTAGAAAACATTCCTTAGAAGTTACACACTTAAAAAGAATTCAGTAAGTTTTGAAATTGCAACTAATCTTATCAGGATGTGTTTTCCCCTCCAACCACACATGCAGAGCAAGGGCTAATTCTCTTCTGACTGGTATTTATGTTGTCATTAGTGATCCTGGTTTTGGTTTTGCACTGACACGAAAGTATGAATTGTTAATCTGCATTTCTCCTAATTTCCAGTTACCCTCAATTCCCACCCTGAAAGAGATAAGAGGACAAAGCCTCCAGGCAGACAGAACGTGTTTTTGCTGGAATAGACAAGTACATTTATTAACAAGGTTTAGAAAGCTTCAAGGCCACTGTAAGAGCCAAGACAACTAATTAGAAACAGGATGCTATAGTTACGGTTTCTGTAAGACACAAGTTCAGGGGAAAAGAACAAAACAAACCCAAACCGTAATCACATGCAGATAACAGCATCTGATCTTCACAACAGGATTTTGAACGGTGGTAGATGTTAGCGCCCAACAACTCACGCTGTACGTTGTTACTAACTCAGGGCGGAACATAAAACAGCAAACACAACATGCCAAGTGTGAATTCCCATAGAGGTAAGCAAGAAACAAAAACCGACAACAGACATGTCTTCTGTCCTTTTTTTCTTTTGAAGTTCGAGTCTTTCTCCAGAGTGGCAGAGAAATATTTTTTTGCATTTTAAGAATCAAAACTTTTCGTGAAGTTAGGCAATTTTCTGTCTGAAAAGAAAAATCTTAAGCAGGTGTAACAATACTCCTACAAAGTGAGAAAGTTTGAATTCTCTTAGTCATCCTCAGAAGTCCTCTAAAAAGTTTTGGGCAGTGTTGTCTTCACCATTGCTGTCTCCATGTTCATTTTAAAAGAAAATAGCAATAGATCCTAGAATCATTAAGGTTGGAAGAGACCTCAAGGATCATCTAGTCCAACCATCCCCCTACCACCTATTACCCACTAAACCATGTCCCTAAGTACCACATCCAACCTTTCTTTAAACACCTCCAGGGATGGTGACTCCACCACCTCCCTGGGCAACCCGTTCCAATGCCTGACCACCCTTTCCAAGAAAAAATTCCTCCTAATTTCCAACCTAAACCTCCCCTGGCGCAACTTGCCGCCATTCCCCCTTGTCCTGTCGCTAGTTATCTGCAAGAAGAGGCCGACCCCCAGCTCGCCACAACTTCCTTTCAGGTAGTTGTAGAGGGCAATAAGGTCTGCCCTGAGCNTCACCTCCCTGCTCCTGCTGGCTACACTATTCCTGATACAGGCCAGGATGCCGTTGGCCTTCTTGGCCACCTGGGCACACTGCCGGCTCATGTCCAGGCGATCCGTCATTGGTCCAGGTGTCGCTAAGTGCACTCACGGATGTCATGTGGAAACAGCTATTTAATCAAGCACTTTGGAAGACTTAGGTAGAGGATCTCAAGCCTAATTACATGAGCATGACTGTACCTGTAACTGCAAATTGATTCCCAAGCTAGCCTGTCCTTTGGACTTTGGCTGCGTGATGTTGCCTCACACGTAACAATACAGTGGACACACTGAAGGAAGAAAGGAGTTTGCAGCCCATCCCCTTGCAAATGCTACTTATTCTGGTCCTGAAAGACACTAAGGTTGTGTTCTAAATGGCCATGATGTCTGAAATTTTGCTAATTGTAGTGTACACAGATGTTACAGAAGGACAGCTGTTCTTTGTTCACATAGGGGAAACAAGTGTACCTGTGTCCATATAAAGTGTCGCATAATACAGCTCACTTTGGGCAGTATTAAGTTCCGAGACTCTCATTGCATTTATTTAAGGAATACAGCATATATTACATACTCATGTGGCTTAATTATAGTCAGTGTCTAATATTCTCCATTTTCTCAAAACTCTTATTTCTGCCTTGAATACTTTCCATTCATACTCTGAACAACAGATTTATAGAGCTTTGGCTTTTTAAAATAAATCAAAACTGCTTCAACATACAAAAGCCCAAACACTTGTAAGATAGAGACACATTCGTCAGTTTTACAAGTGGGCAAGAAATTGGTGTTCAGGAAAAAAACAAACCTGTTTGTTCTCTTCAACCTTTCCCTCCCACCTCCCACTGGAAAAATTACAGTCAGTTTCAAAATACAGATTTAGGAAAATAAACTGCCTAGTAGTGCAAATAAATGTTACTGTTTCGTCTTCGGTTTACTGCAGTTTGTTAATGTTCTTTACATAAACAAATTTATCAACAGGAATTGCTCTTCTGAAGTAGTAATAGTTTTGTTCTCGATGTAAGGTTGTTATTGTGCAGTCTGATATTTTTTATAGTTCTGTTTTTAGAAAACAAGCATTAAATTAAGTACTTAAGTAAAACTGAGGTATACCTACTTGATCATGTTAAAATGTGAAGATCACAATATTAAGTATTTAGAAAAGTCAGGTTTACTTGCCTTATACTGGATTGGGATTTTTTTTTCTTTTCACATATTTTATGTAAGTATCAAAACTAATAAACCTTAAGGCTGACAACTTGTTCTCTGCCATTGTAAAATCTACCGCTCTAATCTCAAAAGCACTATTAAAATGGACAAAGGACAGACTTAAAGGATTTCCTGTGTCTCCCACAGGCACATTCTGGTTTCATTTTGCCTTAAACAGAAATAATATACAAACTTTCATAACCTACATATAGTAGCGATTTTAGTAAGATAAAATTCTATGTGATCTTCTAATATTATTTATCAGATGTTAAAAATCAAGGCTTGCTGTACGATGACTGTAATTACATCATAACCAGATAGCTAGGATTAGTTACAGAAATGAATGTATATGTAAAAAAGCTTCAGAGAGATCACATTGCTCCTTCATCACTTCAGTGCTTTTGCTGACAATGATGTTAGTAAATTTGCAGTTTTCCCTTCTTCCTCATATAAACAAGCTTAGAGAAGAGATGGAGTTCCATTCCCTAGGTGAAGTTTTCTTGCGTTAAAAAGGAACTTCCTGTATGTGCTTTGTAATTTAAAAAAGACCCTATGCTTCATTGAAAGAATGAAGAGGCTCAGAGTTTCAGATACGTGGTTCACTCACAGTGCCTGATAGAAAAAACAGCAAAAAGCACTTTTCAGATTTCTAGCAATCCAGTGAATGCATTATTTTCTAAGCTTAAAAATACTACTTATGGAGAGTGTGTACATGACAGAAACCAAACATATTTATGTGAAAGCAGCATGGTCAGGATAGCAGTTCTTTTCAGAGAGAGCATTCATTTGTAAAAGTTAGCTTTCTGCTTGGCAGTGTTGGAGAGGAATGTTGGATTTAATTTAAAATGATTAATGAGATTTTGTCAGACTCCCTGCCTTTACCACCACTGCAGTTTGTCAGCACAACAACCTGGGAAACCCGGACGCCACTCTGTCGCCCAAAACAGCTTCCCAGGAAAAAATAAAGCTGAGTAACTAGCGCCAGGTACATGTCAATGGTATTGTCTTTCAGCTGTTGACAGTTTAACTCTAAGTTGGGACATTTACACATTCTGAGGAAGTGAACCTCATTCGTTATTTCAATAGCCTGGTTTTGACAGTGGATACCAGTGTAGACTGAAGTTTTCAGGGCAGGCATTGCCTTTATTATTAACCGTATGGAAAATCCTATAATCTGTGCAGAAAAGAAATTCTTTAGAAAGAAAAAAATAAAAATAAAAAAAAGAAAAATCAAAGCTTGTTCAGGTAAGTTTTTCTGGAGAAAGACCATCTATGCAACCTGCCTCCTTTTTGGCTGTATTACATCAGGAGGACGATGGTCTGTGCACAAATTGCAAGGGACTTGTTGGACCTGAGGCAGACGCATCTGTGTGCGCACGTGTGCTGATAGCCAAAACCTAACAAGTTCACAATGCTTTTCATATTTAACCATAACATAAGAAAATGAGCAATTCTGAAATTCAGGTAGGTATTGAATATAATTTTTCATTTGTCTTTTTCATTTTCCTTGTGGAAATTTATTCGCTTGGGCTACAGCTTGAGAATTGAGTTCTCCTTCCACATGAAATACAGAAAAACTGGAAAGAATACTTCCATTTCAAAAGCAGCCTTCCCCTTCCAAGAAAACATACGTCTGTCTGCCTGTGCTGCACAGCTTTTTTAAAAATACATGTATTGATAAATTATTTCCTTTTCTTTGGTATTAAGTGTTCACAATATACATTGTGCTGCTTAACATATACTGAAAAGCATAGCACTTAAAGGCCTGATTGGAAGATTTAAATGGTACATAGATAGGCATTGTGCTGACTTTCTACATAAAGTAGATTTTATTTAAAATAACATTTAAAATAATAAAGACCCTGAAATGTATCGAAAATTCTTTTAAATGAGTAATTTTTAGTAATGTTAAATTGTTAAACATAAATCAAGATTTATGGTCTGGGTCTAAAGACACACATTAGTAAAAGAGGAGGAAAGCCAAAGGAAGAAATTTTCTTTGATAAGGCTTTTCATTAAAGGTTTCACTAAAACTAAAATTTTATTAGTTTTAATGCAGGTCAAGACAGGAGTTTTGGAGAGGTGAGGTTAGTGGTTTCTGTAAGAGGATACCTGGTCCCAGCCGCGTTCATGCCTCATCCTCCCTCTTCCCTGCCATCACCTAACAGCCTTCCTGCCCCGTCCAGCAAGTCTGCTCCTCGCTGCAGCTGTCTGCAGTGAGGCTGAGCAGAGTCCTCCTCTGCAGCCTACCCTTCTCTTCCCCCCGAATTCGTGAATGGACTGCGTGCGATCTCCTTATTTTTCAGATATAAAGTGTTCTTTGTAATTTCTTGACACTGGTGCAGTAGCAGAAACAAAAGAAGTTAGCGGTTAAGATGTACTCTCAGTGAGTGTCAATATTTTTCAAGTGCAGACAGTTCTGTTGTACCAACTAAATAGAAAGGAAGCCCACGCTGCCAGTCATACAGCTTTAGGTCAGTAACTTCAATTTTGTAATTATTCCAGAATCGTCCTCAAATTAATTCCACAAATGCTGATTAGCAATCTTTATTCTATTTTAGACATTGTTCACTACGTACGTGAACTAAGCAGAATTTTACGTAGAAAAAGAGATAGCCCTTGGAGAGGCTAGTCTGCATTCTCCTTGCAACACACCTAACCATACACCCTGGTAAGATTCTGGCCCCACCACTGTCAAAAGCAAATGGGTAATTCACAGGAGCAGAGTCAGGATGTCATTACAGTTTGGAAGAAACAATAGCTTAGAAATACCTTTAATGCCTCAGCCTCTGACAGTCCCATGGTCTCAGTACACTGTTTAAGCTGATAAATGTCACTCTGTTATCAATTGCGACATAGCGGTATTGTCAGAACTTTTTGGATAACCTACTCTCAATGAAGAAGAGAAACAAAAGCAGGTTGATTCTGGAGGCCTTATGCTTACTATAGGTCGTGCAAGTAAGACTGTTGGGTAATATGAGTAATGCTTTAGTCAAAAAGCATTTAACCTCAGAGAAAACAAATAGTAAAATTCAATGCCCATAATGCATAGGAGATGTATAAAATAAATAGCAGAGTGCCATCTGTGCAGGCATAGCAGAATACTGGTCTAAAAGAAAAGGTGTCTTAGTTTTAGTAAACTGTAATCCAATTTTCTCAAGTGGTGATGAAAGTGCCCTTTCAGTTTCACCCCCTTTGTAGCCAGTTCTCAGGGTACAGGTGCACCACATAATCTAGCAAAGGAGACTTTTGTTTGTACTCTGATGAATAGTGATGTGTTCTGGCTGGCACTTCTCACAGTCTTTGAGCATTCAGAAGCATCATCTTTAGAAGCAAGATCTTCCAGAAGGAGATTTGTCACTTGCCATATCACAAAGTTTAGAAGATATGGTCAAAGGCTGAAGAAAGCCAGGTAGGTTGGGTGGGTGGATGGATGGGGTTTTGAAATTGGTCAGGCATGTATATCGTATACTTCTTTCCTCCTTTTTCACTTTCTTCATTTCCGAAAAAGCTTGTTTATATCACTCTTAGCAATCATTTATCTTGGGAGGGGGGAGGACTGAATCTTTGTGGGTAAAAAAATGTGTGTGCTTTACAGTTTTTCTGTAACATTAAAATACCATTCCTGTGGTTGCCAAGAAGTTTTGTGAATAAAGATTGTGAACTTCACGTGAGCCCAAACTGATCGACTGATATCTGAGAGCAGAAGACAGTTACCTTACAATCACCACCCCAGCAGGTTAAGACATGGAATTGGTGTTACGTCGCTTACAAAAATATCACATCAAAGTTACTAAATATTGACAGAATCTTCACCTACTATTTTAATCATTGTTATTTATTTTGTTTACTATTTTAACTGGAAATTGTTGATTAATACTTTTGGCCCTCATTGTGTCAGTCTTATCTACCACAGATTGCAACAAGTTTCTGTGAAAGGACTCCATAATACATTGCTATGGAAAATAATACATCAGGTTTGCAAGAATAAAGCTTTGACTGATGAAGCTCTCCCTTACATGGTGATAAGTATAAACTGTAAAATAAAAATGAAAAAGGCCTTCAAGCAAGTGAGTGATCCAACCCATTTTAAACACAAGTCTGTACAGAGTGGGTCTTAGTTGTGAGCAGATGAATAACCCAACCCCTATTCTGCTGATGATAGACAACTTTAAACACGTGCTTTTAAGTTTCTGAGAAGCCAATGAAACCAACTTTCCATACTATTTATGTCTCTAAGACCGAGCCAGCTTGGAAGGGCAGTACCAAAAACCACTCTCCTGACTTGAGTAGTATTTGGCTCAGGCTCTTTATATGATTTAACAGATGACAACAATGGAGTAAAAGTGACTTTAATATCAAGTTTATTGTTGATAGGAATACTTGTACAACAAATGCAGTAATTGCAACAAAAGGAAAAATAAGCTCGACAATGGCTCCGTAGAGGCAATGCAGTGACGAGGTCTTTCCTGAGCAAAACCAACAGCCTGGTCCCCAGTTTTACAAGCCTTTTTGGCAGGTTTCACCAGTTGGGAAAAGCTCCCCTCGCTACTCTGCCAAAGCACAGCTTCTGCTCTCTGAGCATCGTTCCTCTGCCAGGCCAGAGCAGCCCAGGGCTTTCCCTGATGCTCACTGTCCAGAAGGGGCCACAGTTTCAGATCATGGCAACGTTAAGAACAACCACCACCCACCCTTTCTGCAGCACCAGCCACTTCTCTGTTTCAGCGAAACTCCTAATTTACACCAGCTCTGAATCTGCCCTCTTTTAAGTCCTGAAACTTTATTTTCTCCTACCTTGATATGTAACTGTTCTCTCTGCACTACTGGGATGCTTCAGATCTGTTGCGCTCTTCATGCTATGGATTCCTTGTTCCCTCGTGTAGTTCTGCAAGCAAAAGACTCGGTGTCAGAAGGAGAGGGCACAAACTCCATGCTGTGCAGAGCTCTTATTATCAGAAGATCACACACACACACACAAGAAAAGAGAAAATTACAGTGCATTTGCAAGGACTTATCCCTGGATATAAATATGTTTCAAATTAAAGTAAGACTAGAAATGACTGCAACATAAAGAATACTTGCTGGCTAGAAAACCTGGTAAACTCATGTCTTTTCCAGATATATCTGTTGCATCGCATTTTCAAGTGACCAGGTTTCATGTTTTTCAGCTACATACTCTTGACATTGCATTCCTGACTATAAGCATAATGGGAGGGGTTTTTATGTCTTCAGCTTGCTTAGACGCTTTTTTCCTTTCTCTGTTCTAACATTTCCCTTGCTGGTATTAAAACATACAACAATACCTCCTACTTCTTCACCGACTTTGTCAGGATCTAGAAAGACTTACGGGGGGAAAAAAAAAAAAGTGTAAATACGAGAGAGCTGACAGGGTTTATATGTATATATTTATGTATTTATGCCTTGTATATATCCTAGGCTCCTGGTCTGCTTGCTGCCAGTGTGATTGATTGACTGCGTCCTGAGAGATGTTTATAAACCCCGGCAGGTCCCGACTTTGTACAGATCTGCAAACACCCCAGGAAAACGCGGTGATGCCGCGGTTGGCTCTGTTCCTGCAGCCTCCCAGGCGAGTGTAGCTCCGGCGGTGGCTGTTACTAACACGGCTGCCGAGCTGCCCTTCCTCCCCCCCGGCCTCCGGCGGCGCCCCGGCTGCCGGGGGGATTTGCCGGGACCGCGGCAAAGCGAAGCGGCCCTCGGGGATTGCGAGGGCGACCTGAGAAAATTAATCAGCTTGTCCTTGCTCAGGCTCCGAGGAGTCGGGGAATGG
>VWZZ01000571.1:49567-70832 GCA_013399095.1 Psophia crepitans
GAGGTATTAAAAAAAAAAAAAAAAGAAAAAAGATGTCCAGGCTGTCTGTTGCTTTTCCAAAGGGCACGTTTTCTCACATACCTGCAGCAAAAATATCGCAAAGCGTTACCTAGTTTATTCATAAGCCAGAAAGCCACTAAGAAAAAAAAAAAAAGCTTTCTTCAAGGGGAGTTTGATGTGCTGTTTAGCCTGCTCTGTCATTTTTCTTGTCTCTCTTCATAATCCCTATGTAACCCAGAAACAGCCAGTAAAAAAGAGAGACCCTCTGCTTGTTTAATTACTTCCTGAAAATTTGACAACTACTACTTCGGTCTCATTGGATAATCTACTTTTAAATTGCCTAGTCTTTCAAAGACAGCATAATTATTTGAGTACACTTACTTCCCTAGCTATACATCATGCCTATCAAAATTAAATGCTTCCAACATACCACTGCAGTGTTTTAACATTTCACTTCTGTAATACATTTAACAGTAAATTGATCCTATACTTCCTTTTTAACAATTTTTCATACCTTTAGCAGTAAAACACAGTTAGAAGTTATCTAAAGAATGCTAAAGAGATTTATAAAATGCAAGGCTTGCTGGCAATGTTTGTGATATTTAAAAGTTACTTATTTCTGCTTTAGCAAAGGACTATTTCATTAATACAGCTTATTTCTGAATAAAACACAGAAGCAGACATAACTTCGTCAGTTTACAGTTTTGTTCTACTTATAACCAGAATAATAAATGTTATCCTGAAGGAATTGATGTGATTTTCTCCTGAAATTTTGTGAAGAACCTTTTTCAAAACAATGCAATGATTTACAAAAATGAAGAATAAACAATTTAGTGTATTCCTTTAGCAGACTATTCCACTGGTATTTTAACTGGTCATTATGGTCTATCTTTTGAAATACTGTTCTTCTGTGATCCATATGACTATTTCTGCTTATATATCATCAGAAACCCAAAAATGCTCTTAAGAGTACATCTTGATTAATCATCAAAATGTGCACTAAGCACATATTCAGGGTGCAGTCACTGCAGTGGGGGTGTGTGTACTTTTCAGAGCTGTAAGACTACCCCACACAGTACTAGGATTTCTCCTCTAAAGGCACGGGAAGCCAAAAGCAGGCATGAACACAGACCTCTCCCCCAGATATGAGCACTGCTTTTGAGCATTCCTCTCTCAGGATATGCTGAATTTGAGGTTTGGGTTGTTGGGGTTTTTTTTTTGTCTGTAGAGAGACATGTCAATAAGCCACATTTTCAAAAGGGAGAGGTTTCATTTGCAAGAATGCACGCAGACTCTTGTGGTGGATCCTGTTGGTATATGCACCACATCTGTGTGCATGTATGTAAGCCAGAAGACTGTCTACAGCACATGTGCAGGTCAATCCAAAATGAGCAAAACCAAAAGCGAAGGAGGTAAAGAAACAGCACGTTAAAAAAGGGAAAAAGAAAGACACCCCCCTTGGTTCTAAATCATCACAAAGACTGCAATATCCTGTTATCTATTGTAGTAACATCATATACAAAATAAAGAAACAAATGTTGCCCTTCTGTGAAGGAAGATAATAAAAGATTGATTCATTAGAAAGAAAAAAAAATGAGGGGGTAAGAAATACGTTGTTTTAAGCCATACTCAAGAAAAGCACAGGCTGACATAACTTTTAAGCAGCTCGAATTTCTTCATATTGGCTGTTCCTGTTGTCTCATGCAGCAAACAGTATAGACATGAGATGAAAGACAAGTAAAAGCCATTGGATGTCTGGTTGCCACAAACCTGTTTCTAAAACACACTATTGACCTAGGTAGAGTATGCTGATCTTCATTTATTTTTTCCTACTACAGACCTATGCAAGACAGAAATACGAGGCTAAAAAACACCAACTGAATATGTTTTTGGGGAGTTGATAACAAATGCATTTCACACTAAAGAGAGAATAGTACTCAGCAAGGATTAGTTTCGATTTAAAACATCTATCTTAATTCTTTATTATGGCTACCTAATGCCAATTAGGTAGACATTAGGAAGGCAAAAGTGTCAAGTTATAACATTAAATGATGAGAAAGTAGTGACACCACTTCAGGCACCAACAGTTTTTAATTTAATGTCAAAGAATTAAAACCAGTTACTTTCCTGTTTCTAAAATTCTGATTCCTGATTTTGTTGATTTACCAAATCAAGTTTCTTCTTCCGTCGTACTCTAAAGATGCTTACACATTCAGGAAATATTCAAAAGGGTAAATCTTATTAGAACTTATGAAACTTTTGTAGAAATAACATATAAAAGAATAAACAGTATGTATAAAGGAACCCTATCCCCTCCCTACTACAGGATCCAGGCAAAACAACGTGTACAAAGTGAAAATTGACACACAAGAAAATATTTAGGCACAGCCTACAGAACCCACAAGAGTAAGCCTGAGTCTCGGAACATTTGCAAGCTCGGGGAACAGTGGCATTAATCAACTATGCATACATTAAGAAATTTTACAGGTTAAAGCTGCTGAACAAAAGCATTAGAGGTATATGGCTATAGCTGGACTCTGAGGATCTTATTTAGCCCCCTAACGAAGTCTGGCCAACAATTCCCACTAATGCTAATGGCAAGTGTCCCGCACTTCTGAAAGCTGCGAGACCTATCCAGCTGCCTAAAGAAGGTGGCTGCTTAGGCAGAAGGCATATTAAAGGGAGGGAATAACACTCCATGCCTCGACACCTGCATACACGCTTTCAGTGTGCTTGGTCTGCTACCATGTGTGGTTGGTGCCGTTTTTTTTCTGTGGGTAGCACAGTAACAGTTTTTACTCTTAGATAGTATTCAATGACATGCACAGCTTCTCTCAGTTTCTGAGTTTTTTATTTTATCAGTGGCTTAGAGACAGTGCATGTGCAGACTAACAAAAAATTGTTATGGGGAAAAAAAAAAATCCAAACATGATAGTTTATTTGAATTTAGTTGATTTTGTTTGCAATTAGTTGATTTTGCGTAATCATCATCAGATTTGGAAAGTAAAGACATCTCGAACTTCTGTAAAAAAAATGAACCTAAATGCTTTTATTCAGAAGAGTATTCCATAAGAGTTTTTACTGAGTATCCCGTGCTTGCTTAATATTTAAAGTCAGAATAGTCACAATAGAGTTAAATCACAGGTCTGAATTGGGTCACGTTCATACGGTGATTTGTAAAAATGGATTAGATCTTAAAAATCAATCATTCTAAATGAAAGAATTCCAGGTGATATCCCACATGGAATTAATATCTAATTAAGTACAACAATCCCAAAAGGGAAAAAAAAATAGCTTCTTCAATAACTTATGCACATGTATCTTGTATTTCCAGCTTTTCTTACATTATGTAGAAACTGCTACATAGTAGCTGCCAGTCAAGTTCTATGCTTTTGTTTCAGTCTCAGTTATCAAATTCATGTTACACTGGGTTGCCATACAAAAAAATAATTAACCACTCCTAAACTTCTGACCCATCTTAAAAAGCTTGTACTAAGTTCAGTTTTCAAAATAGAAGTTTGACCCAAAAGTTCTCAAAGATTGAAAAATAAATTGTTCTGATAGTGGTCTACAATATTAATAAATACATTTAAAAATAGTAAAAAAAATTAAAATCAACATTTACTTTCTCTTTTCTGGTTTTGTAAGCTCTTGTTTTTTTCTTGAAGTGTCGGAATGTTGTTTCCCATCTTGTTCTTAAAGCGCTTTTCTCTAATGGGGCATCGCAGGGCTGCTACACAACAACCGTGTTCCCGACGTACCAATAGTTTTCTCGGTTTGAAATTTGTCCTTGTTACATGCATAATCCTCGGGGCAAGGCCAGGGGGACATCTTCACCTCAGTGAAACCTGTTTCCCAATTGATCATGACGGAGTCAACATTTTGTAAAACACTCACTTTTCTAAGAGATATAATGTTCCTGCAGAGGTAGGGTGCCATGAAAGTGGAAACAACTCAGCTACTGTGGTCGGACAAGTATTTCCTTATTCTTAGAAAAATAAAATATAATAACACTATAACTAAATGTAATAAACTTTTTCTAGTAAAGAGTGATTTTGTGACAACCTGCAATAAAAAAAAACAAAACCCAAAACCACCATTGGGCCAGGGATACATCTTCTCCTTGAGAGATTTCATTTTACTTATTTATTTTTGACTTTGAAGAAGGGTAAGAATTATTTCTTTAAACAACTGAGTGCAGATTAAAATTAACGCTGTACATTTCAATTATTATAAATTCATCAGGGAATCAAAAGAGTTGGTATCTTTTTAATTAAAATATTTTTATCAGATAACCTAAGCCTCTAAAGCCATATATTTGATTTTAATTAAAAAAAATTCTGGTTGTGATCATTGTTCAGAATTAATATAGCAAATAAAATATGGGAAGAAAGGAGGTAAGGGGAGGTTATATAGTGTTACCTGATAAAAGGAGACAGTAATATTTAAAATGAGGTAAGTGTTACACCGATTTATGATGTATTTTATCTTCTAGAGAAACCCTAGTTTATCGTAGTGTCGTTCAGTTTGAAGCGTCAGTTGTATATCTTTCTGCTCTTGAATGTAACTCTGGGTTGAAAGGAAAAGGTTTGCAGTGATGTGATGTATAAGCAGATCAAAAGCTTGGCATTTTTTCTGGGATAATTCACTTTTATATTGAAACTTTTTTGTTGTCATAAGTACATAAATATTACAAATATCTTATAAATACCTTGAAAGAATATTAATTAATAACACTTAACATGCCTCTCATCTTCATGGTGCTGTACAAACATCTATTAATCAGAAAGGCTGAAAATGTTCCTTTTGTTTTAGTCCCCACTCAAATTATCCTGTAAACATCCTCGTCTCTAACCCACTAGCACCAGGATGTGTATTTTTTTCATTATTTCGAAAACAAAACAAAATACCTTCATTCATAGCCTGCTTTCTTTTATATCCATAACATACTTGTATCAGGAGTCTTGCCAGTATAAAAGTAATTTAGTTTGTAAGACAACAGAAATCCTTGCGTGGTGGCCTTATAAATATAGTGCTCATGTAGCACCATATTGATAATGGATGTATTCTCAGTATATGCTTCCATACAGTGCAAATCAGACTCTGCTTCTGTTGGGTATGTGTTTAAAAGCAGCATAATCCTCCTAGATCGTGTGCTAAAAAAAAAGAAAAAGAAAAAAAAATAGAAAATCCAGAACGAAAAAACCCTCACGATACCAACACAGCAAGGCAGAACAAATCAGCCTCTAAATCACACCTAGTCTAATCACTCAAAAGCAGTGTACCAGTCAAGGGCCAAACTAACCCGTGCGTCACAGCTAGCGCTCAGAGCATGGCAAGCAGAGGTGGCACTTTGCTTCAGCAGCATGCTGTGCTCCACATGAAAATGCTCGGGCTTTTAAGGACAGTATTAAATGTTGTATTTATTTACTTTTTAAAACTAAAATTATAAGCCAGCCAGGATACAAGACTTGCTATGGTTGAAGGAGGAAAGATGACAGCAATCTGCAGATAAGCAGGATTTCTTTTCTTTCAAGGTAGCCCTTCCTACCTCCTGTATTTTCAAATACCAAAACAGCATCAAAATACCACTTCTTGGTGCTAGCTCTCGAAACATACTGTTTGTTCCCAGCTCCTAGGATTATATCAGTGGACCATTTACTATTCAAAATCATACCGAAATCATGAATTACTGATCCCAGTGCTTAAGGGCATTTATCCATCCCTTTTCTGCATCTGCACCTATATATCCAATGTCGAATACATTTCTAACTTTGCTTTCATAGATTTCATAGATATACGCACTTCTAAGAACGTAATGAAGGAAAAAACTTTATCGTTCTTGTTTGTACTCTCAGTGAGTTATTTTGCTCTGTGTAAGCTAAACCAGCTCCTCCCCACCCCCAGCACCATTGTTTATTTCCATTTACAGCAATTTATAGGATAATGTATAGCTGTAGACTAAGGATTAAAGTTGCCTGACACAATTGACAGCACGCTTTATTTAAAAAGTGCCAACCTAAAGTCCCATGACCTTCCACTTTTCATCTTTAGAAAACAACTTTTGGTCTACGTTACAGTAGATTTATTCATTATACCGTTCATTTTTTATATCTCGGAGCTTGTTCCCAGAGTAAATGGGATAATAGCTATTGTAATCTATAAACCATTAACATATTTGCCTCATGAGAATTCAGTGTCTGGGCTGTATACTTTAGTGTCAACATCTTGAATGTAAGTAGAAGAAAAGAAATCGCGACTAAACCAGAGGGATTATTTTTTATTATTATTAGTTTGGTTTTTTTAACAAAAAAGCCAACTTTTTCCAATTAAGGAAAAGAAGAAACTTGCATAAATCTTCCAGGGACCTCAGCTCACAATTTAAGTTCATTATGGTGGATAAGGAATTAATGGCTGTTGAGCACTCATATGTGTTCTGGGGATTTAAATGAGCATAATTCAGACATGTACAACAGCAGGATTTCATTTATGCATATGTGACCACTTAGCTTCTCATCACATCAACCTGTTGGATCCATTGGACCCATTCCAAATCAGATGAATGCAAAGGGAGAGTCTTCTATTGACTTGGGGTGCTTTGGCACACTGAAGCAAACAGTTCTTGAAGAAATTTTCAGACCTTGTCTTGGCCAGACTCCTAGACACATCAAGAGTTTGGAACAAATTTAGAAGTGCCACTTGGGGCTTTAATTTTTGTCTGTTAGCCTTCCACTGAATGGTTCTCAGATTATAATCTGAATCAGTTATACACACACCCAGACAGATGTACATACATGGATGCACACAAAGATGTAGAGCATGAAGTCTTATTTAGGAAACTAAGTGCATGCTTCTCTAACTTCCTTACAGGATTCTGAAAAGGGGAGGAAAACTCCAACAACTCAACCTACTTTGAAGTCTTCTCTGGACAGAAAGATTCCTGAAAGATCCAAACCAGAGCAGTGACCCAGTTCGTCACTGAATGGACAAAGAAATAGAAGCATGTAGGTATCTCTTGATTCTTCCTTCAATGGTTCCCTGTCAGAGAAGCATCTGTTTGTCTGCTGTTTGCATCAAGCCAGGAAAGACATAGCACTTTGCGATATTTGATGTTGCACTGGCAACAAGTTACAGTTTATTAAATATAGTAAGAAGATAAAGCAATTATAAAATAAGTATTTGTACAGGAGCCCAATCACTATAGCTTTCCCTTTCTTTTCCTCTTTCAGAGAGAAACCTTCTGTTTTTTTTCTGAAACATCAGGCTGCCCTGATCAAAAATAAAAAGAAAGCCAATACATGATCAGGGTCTCACTTTTCCATTGTCCACTGTCTTAGCGGGCTGACTCTGGAGTTTTAGCTGCTGAGGTATATGGAGAGGAAATTTGCAGACAAACCCCTCTTTTGCCAACAGTAGTAGGGTGGAAGTCAAACATGCAAGCCAAATTGCTCCTTCATAATTGGTCAGGGTCTATAAATTATAAGGCACGCCAACACACACAGGACGGTCGAAAGACACCACGGATCACAAGGTAACAGGAGCATTTACCCCCTGCACAACCCTGAAAGAGTTTTGATCTCGCTCTTTTCCGTTTTGCCATATAGCATGCTCTTTCTCTCACTGCTTTTTAGTATTTATTTATTCATACCACCCCCAAAGCAAACAAAGCACTAACCCCAGGCATCTAACACTATGGTAGCTGTTGTCAGCCCCAACACTTTATCACCTGTGTTTTACAAAAGGTGAACCCGGAGCACAGGGAGACTGCCATTTACCGCAGTCAAATGAGCAAGTAGGAGACCTAAAAATAAAACTTCAAGACTCCTACAAGCAGCTGCCAAAGCTCTAGGTACATATCTATATTTTTCCGGTCGCATACTGTGTCCTCAGAATCTGAGGGCAGAAGAAAGCCTTCTTCATTTAAATCCATTTTGGTTCCAAGTAAGAGAAACTTTGACTTGTTTGCTATGCTTCACTTGACATACTGCCTCCAGGGCAATGTTCAAAATGACCTTACATAACAGTTTACATTCATAATCCATCACTGCAGAGGGAAATCAAAACAACAGACCCTTTCCCGCTTCGTTCTGAAGGGCTGCTCTTGTTCCATGTTGTGTCCTCAGGAAAGAACCAGTGATGAAATCAGAACTACAAAATCCACAAAACACCTTCCCAGAAAAACCCAAACTCCAGCAATATGCATTTATAAATGGGTTATAAGCATCAAGTGGCTTAAAAAATGAATAAACAACTTTTCTTCAAAGCTCAAAAGCCTTTTTAATGCCTGGTTATCAGGTGACAAAGCCCCCTGAAATATCTCAAGTATCACATTTAGAACAGATTAAATATTAATATATGCACACATTAATATATGCACACATTATGCCCTTTTACATGTAAAAGTTACATTTTTTTCCAGTGAAAATTGCATTAAATACAGATTTCTTTTCCTTCCAATTTTTTTTATGCACCTATCAATATAGTATTCCAGGATCTTCCAAAATAATATTATTACTTACCAGAACATGATAAATCACACCCTCTCTTAATTTGGAGCTGATAACCTCCCTCCTTCTACTTGTCAGTCCAAAAAGAAAAGAAAAAAAAATCCCCCAAAACCCCACCACCAACCAAAAGCCGAAACCCAATCCATTCCTACTCACCTCACACAGTGAGTGAATAAACAAATATGACACAGCAAGTTTAGCAATAAGAAGTCAATGAACTGACAAAACCCCTGAATTCTGAAGTATTCTTACTGTCCCCAGCTGTAAACCAGTTTTGCTAAACAGCTCCCCTTCTTTGGTAAGAGAAACAAGGATGCAAACTTTACAATAGCCTTCAGTGCTCCTTGATAAATAGCAAAAAAGCTCAGTGGAAATGTTCAACTTCTTTATGATTAAAAAACAAACCTTTAATGTAGTTTTTGTTTACTGTGTCATAAGTGCAGCGTTGGAAGTTGTTGCCAAAGAATCATTGGAACAGGCATCACTAAAGCAGTGTCAGCCAGCCAGCTCTTTGAAAATGATTCAGTTCCTCTAGCCTTATGACTAAAATAATATCCAGTGGCTCCAGCTCGAAGCCTGGTTAATACATCTGTCCAGAACACATAATTACTCGGTCATAACATTCCCCCGGCCACCAGCCAACAAACCAATCAGCATTTCTTCCTAACTCACTAGAATTTTTGCTGTGTCAAACTGTTTGATCTCTCAGTAGTAAAAATGCAAAAAATGGAAGGACACTGCACTGGAAGGTTTTAATTTAACATACTTTCTCATGGAAATTAAATCTGAAAAGAAACATGTTTTTGTTGACATTGCTGAAGTTGAGATTTTCATTCTGCTTCGGGAATGATATTAACATATCTATCTTGCAGCTTTCTTCTTATCTCTTCACCAGCTCAGATTCTGCAGCGTAATCTCACTTTCATTAATTGTTTTCACAAGTAAACTCACGTTTGTGAGAAAGTGAATTGATACCAGCAAATTTAAAAGGTTGTCATGCGTGTAACTACCAAGGAGTGTGCTGGGTACACTGTGCATGGAAATGAAACTGAAAGAGATGAAACACGGTCTAAATTTACACAGTTACTACTATTCACAGTCCTCTAAGTTTTATTTGTAAGAATATGTGCTTAATTTTCTTCACTAGGACACAGGATCAAGAGAACCACAGCGTTATACTCACTTCCCATGTCACGTGCCAAAACCACAGCCAGGAAAGCACTCCCTGCACATCTCAGAGTAATTAAATCTTTTCTCTATGCAGATATGATATCTCTAAAATGACAAAGGAAATGGCCAAAATTTCTTTAGTGAAGAACTTAGGCAACACCCTGAAATGCGCAGCCTCAAAGAGCCCACACCTTTTCCAAGATCACAGTATATTTATTGCTCAAGTGCTGCAGGTTTACAACACAGTATCCTTTTTCACGGTGTCTACAAACCAAACAGCTTTAGCTCGTGGCCAATGTTTAGAATCTAAAGGCACTACATGAATACAAATAAAAACCAATGCACCTTCCCTGTCCACACTGAATATTAGTGATTCCTTCTGGCAAATACTAAACAAACGATTTCCCTAATTTCCTTCACAAGAGCCACACGAGATACAGATACATCGGCTATGTCTAGACTAGTGCATGAGTGAGGACAGTAAGGTGGTTCATCTTAAATGGAAGACTGGAAGAAAGGGAATGTAGCTCTCATCTGGATTCTGCATATAAGTTTTCTCTCCATAGGAAAAAGGACACAGAAGGGGGAAGGATTGGGATGATTCCTCTTTCAAATGGAACTAGGATGCTATTGCAGTTGACTTTCAGAGAAACTCACAAGCTTTCCTGATTCAGACTTTGCTGTTTATTCATTATTAGTATCAAATCTCTCAGATTCAGCTCCTACTCTGCGCAGAACTGGAATTTAAGGGAACCAAACAACGGATTCTGAATTTTTGACCTACCACAATACAGAGATAGGTAAATATTTCAAAGATGTATAGATTTGATCTATGAGCAGTGATAATAGTATCATCCATTTCAGTATCAACAAGTATTTTATGTACTAAACGTTAGAGAATCTGTGACAAAACTGCAAAATGGCTCATTCTAACCACAAAGGATACCAAGGAATGATGGGGTTCTTATCACGGATTTCAGCTTCTGCTTGAAAACACCCTTACTTTCCTGAATCTAAACTATTATACTTAGAAGCAAAGCCAACAGTTCATAACACTTTGAGAAAAAAAGTGAAAACCTTGTATAACTTGTATTCCCCAGAAGATGCTTAATAAATATGAAGACTGATGGATTAAGTTGGGAAATGCCAGCATAATGCTGCCTGATTTCATGCATCCTACCCACATCAGTTGCCTCTGTGCAAATGCACTTTTATCCACCTTTAATTCTATGATCCTGCATTAGCTTTTCAACAGGACTCCTGTTATTTGGTGAAAGCATAATACTGCATTTTTTATATCTTCTGCATTCATCGTATGCTTTAGTATTATGTAGAGGCCTGTTATCCAAGCCCTGCTTTGAATACAAAGCTAGGAACTTCATGGTTTTATATCCACTTCCACCTTTCTCCCTCACACCCAGTTTAACGCAGTGCTTCATGGATTTATTTTCACACCACTTTACTATGAAGGTCCATTAGATTACTGGTATTTGGTTTCTCTATGAGGATAATAAAAAAATCGAGATCAGGAGCAGTTATGAATTTGTGAGACTATGTTAACATACAGAGAACTGTAAAAATTGGACTTTAACTACATAGATGCTGAAAAGTAGCACTGAACAATTTCAGCAGTAGTCATGAAAACTCAGTACTCAGGAAAGCTGGTGACAGGTGCTTCAAGTTAGTTAACATAAAAAATTATGAATACAAAGCAAATATCTGAATGAGCACTAGTATTTGCATACTTCGCTGCCTCCCCTCATCTACAGGAGTGAAAAACCCCAAAAAAGGGGATCCCAAGTCAGCATTCGTCATGAGCCTATTTTTTCCCATCTCCTTATCTTACTTTTTTTTTTCATCTCTTTCCATCCAGTGTCTGTGATAACTAAGGCACAATTCCTACAGACAGTCATCTTTGCTACAACAGCCTCATCCACCTCAGAGGAGGGCCAGAGCGAAGTACTGCCATGCAGCACAGAACCAGCTCTCTGGCTCCGGCTCTCATTACCCTCCCAGTTTCTTTTCACAGAATCACAGAATATTAGAGGTTGGAAGGGACCTCAAAAGATCATCTAGTCCAACCCCCCTGCCAAGGCAGGACCATCTAGAGCACATCACTCAGGAACGTGTCAAGTCGGGTTTTGAATGTCTCCAGAGAAGGAGACTCCACAACCTCTCTGGGCAGCCTGTTCCAGTGCTCTGTCACTCGTTCAGAGTGCATCAAAAGAAAAAGGAAGAAGAATATCCTCTCTAGCTTCTTCTTTAAAACAAAAATTAAGACATATTTTATCTTTAGGGAGGCAAAGCCAAGTGCCCAGTCTCTGGGCTTGGTTAAACTAGCTCCGGGAATACTGTGATTAATTTGAGGAATGCTAGATGCTTTAGAGCAAAGGCACCTGAACATCAAGTTTCTCATTTGGAAATGTCTACAGGTTTCCGTGAAGGCATTCTCATAGCACACCCCCAGAAACAGTTCAAATAACGGTACAGGAGACATTTGAGTAGTGGCCTTACCCAGGAGCCAAATTCATTTTGTGCAGCTACTGGTATGTTCCAGAAAACCAAAGATGTCTTTCCTTGGAGCAGAACGAATTAGCTTTTGCTATTTTTCTATCCCACAGACTTAGGATGCTTTCTAATTGGAGCTCATTACCTCTAATCATCTGCAGTTCTTCAGTTTTAAAATAACAAAAACCCCCACTCAGACTCCTTGTTACAACAGCAAATGCTGTTTCTATCTTGTATTTTAATAATTTAACTTACAAAGATGAGAATCATCTGACAAGATTGAAATCCTTGTTATGTGTTCACAGGTACATCCAGAGCAACAGTTGTTGTCTAGCTTACCTTTTACAGGTAATGACAGAAATGGTCATTGTAGGGCATGATTTTAAACGTCTGTTTATTGACTAAAAAATTAAGTTACAGACTATGTGCTCAGAGAGAAGGATCTCAAGTGAAATAATTGCTGTACAGTGCCTGCAGTTACTTTCACCAGCTAATCAGCAGTGGACATACTTGCACTGAATCTGAAGGCAACACCAGCTTCTGGGCTTGTAACAGAAACAACAAAAACAGATTAACATGTTGGGTCTGGCAGAGATGGAGTTTGTTTTCCCCATAGCAGCCCTCCCGGTGCTGGGCTGTGCGTTGGTAGCGAGCAAGGTTTTGGTAACACACCAGTGCTGGCACAGCATCGAGGCTGTCTCTCCAACATTTCTCCCTACCTCACCAGCAGGCTGGGGGTGGGCAAGACCTTGTGTGGGGACACAGCCCAGACAGCTGACCCAAGCTGACCAAAGGAATATTCCATACTATATGACATCTGTTCAGCAATAAAAGCTGAAAGAAAGGAGCACGAATGAGAGGGGTGGGGGTATTAGTTATTTGGCATTTGTCCTCTGGAGCAACTGCTGTGCGTACTGAAGTCCTGCTTCCTGGGAAATGGCTGGACATCACCTGCTGATGGGAAGTAGAGAACAAATTTTTCCTTTTTCTTTTGCTTCTGCACTCAGCCTTTTGCTTTATTGAACTGCCTTTATCTTGACCCCCAAGTTTTGTCTTAGTTCTCTCCCCCCTCTGACCTGCTGAGGAGGGGAGTGGTAGACCGGTTTGGTGGGCACCTGGCCTCCAGCCAAGGTCAACCCACCACAATTAATAAATACACTGCAACAGATCAATTAAATTTTTTTGCTGTTCAAAGCTTGTGCCTGGATTTTCTCACTAAGTCAGTCACTGTCCACATCCATTTTCAATTACTTTGCCTGAAGAGTTGTGGGTTTAGGTATAGCTAGCCAGCACTTCACAGCATGATGTGGACAACATGTTCACTGAATTATTATACCAGTAGAACATTCTCAGTAGAAGAGCAAATATCGCAACTCATTTAAGCCACAGAGCAAGAACTATTTCAAAAGCACGCTTTTGGCCTGCAGCAAGAGCTACATGTAAATAAGGTGGTATTTTAGCAGGATCGTGAGAACAGGTAACTGCTGTATAGGCAACAACAGTCGTTCCCAGCCAATTAATACATAAGTTGAAACTATCGATTTGTTACCATCTTTAAACGCACACAAAGCTGTGAAGTCTATCCCACAGAAAGACCACAGTGACATCTGAAGACAAACATTAAAACACTGGGCACTTGAGCAGAGGTGTCCATTAATTAGATTTAATTTTGAAATCAAAGAGCAGCCTGGAACTTACCAAAGAGGATTATGATGAAGTTAATTCCCAGGCTGATTCTGCATAGGGGCACATCTGGGGAAAGGCTGCTGTGTACACCTAGCTAGGTGGGTTGTTTGTTTTTTGGTTTGCTTTTTGTTCTGGTGGGTTTCTTTGTTCCTTCTTTTGAATCATGCATTAGATTCTGTTGAAAACTAAACATTTACCTCACAATCAGGAAGAGGGTTTTGGAGTGGGTTTTTTTTGTTCCCTATTTGACCCAGTTTGAATTCTTAGGATCTGTATTAAGATACTATTATATGAACAGACACTACATATTAAAAACTAAAATAGATAGAATGGTCTCTCCACTGCTCTTCCCTCTGTTTCTTACATTTACAGGATCTGCAGCTTTACGTGTTCTTATGTTCTGGTCCTTCCTCCTTTCTAAAAGAAGCAGTACACTTGCCAACATTCCTCCTTCACCCATATTTCAAATCCAAAGAACATATTCCCACAATCGTTCCTATCCTTGCTAGCCCTAGGAAAATACATACTTGGGAGTTCTCAATGAAATGTTATTAAAATATATATATGAATTGAAAAAAAAAAAAATCTGAAAAAGAGCATCATGTACCACTTCAGCACACCATTTAAAGAAGGGGAAAGGTTAACAATTGTCCTAACTTATTCCGAAGGTGAGGTTAGTACAGAAATGAAAGCAAGCAGTAAGTTACAGCCAATGGGTCTATATACTTAAGATTTTATGTATCACCTTAAGAGCCCCTCTTCTAACTCTCATATTTGTTCCCTAAATATGCCTCAGCCTCAGTCATTTACACAGATGATGGCTAGATACTGATTTTTTTTTTCCTGGAGTAATTGTTGTTCCTCTCTCAGTATCATAAAATTCCAATAAAGCTCACCTTGCCGAAACACCGCCTAACCACAGGCACTGGCGTGTCTGTTACTCTCTTCACCAGCAGTGGGAAGAGGCACCTAGAATCCAAACAATATCCTTCTGGAGATGCCTTTCTGTTGTGAAGCTCACAGTTGAGATAACTGAGATTAAGCTGAGGTAACATCATCTCAGCTAAGGTTACTTTAACTTAGGGACTTCGTTTCCTTCCCTACAGGGAGTTAAGGTGCATCCAGGCCAACATTTTGCGGGATGCTTCGTTAGGGCGCAACTGCAATCTCTGACGCGTGGTGTGCTCTTTCCTCTGCTGCCAATCTTTCCAAAGGCAATATTTATCCTTCCACTTAGAAATGAAAATGAAAGCTATAGTGTGTGACAGAATATACAGTATGATGCAAAGCGCTTCATGTCATAGCAAAAACAGCTTACAAGAGAGCATGCCAGTGATGAAATCATTCATAGACAACAGTTAATTTGGAAACTGGAAGGGAGAAGCTAATATCTCTAGTGTTATATGATTTTGTACTGAAAGGCCCTAGCATAAATGCACACATGCACAGGAATGGAATTAAAAGCACTTAGTTTTGGGAATGAACCCTAGAAAACATACAGTTGGGAACAACTTTGCATTGGTCAGTAGATGAGATTATTGGCTTTATTCTTTAACTTGTTATTGAACATATATTAACATTTCCTGATTTTTGCAGACTTAGGCAGCAAGCTGGGTACTAACAGAGGGTTGGGGGGTTTTTTTCCCCTCCCTGAATATGCATCTTTTCCAAATCATTTATGATGGTTTGCACTGGTAAAAAAAGAAAATCTTAAACTACTATTAAATACACCTTTGACTGAATCCAGGCTACAAAGTAATGAGCAACTGTGTATTCTGGATGAACTCTAAAGAGTTTCTTATAGTCATATATTCATCCCTTCACCAAGACAATCCACTGGACTTCAGGGAGTGTATATATATATATATTGCACTCTGTGTATATAGATGCTGTATATATTACTACTTCCTTAAAATAACAAGCAGAGTCATGAAAAAAATATGAAGAATAAAGATGAAAGACATAACTGCTTAGTTTGGAAATTAAACATAAACTGAGGTGGAAGAAATTCTCATTATTTACTTAGGGCCTGATCCAAAGCTCTTTAAAGCCAGTGGAAAGAACATCAACTGCAAAGGATTTAAATTGTGACACTACAGTTGCATGCTTTGGAAAATTGTCTGGGAAAGCAACACAAAAAAGCCAACTTAGAATTGGGGAGGGAAGGGGCTTCCTGGATTATCTTACACCATTTTTACCTTTGGGACAGTCTTGATCTCAGCTTACGTCGACATGCAGCGCTTTATCACAGCTGTGGAAGAACGAAGCTTGCTAAAATTTCATGGCACTGGATCAAGTATAAGAAAGAGCTAGAGCAGGAAATAAAGTAACGGGTAATATTTACACAAAAGCTGTAACTAGGGGAGGACACCTGAAAGCAGCTATGTCTGTGACCTCTGCTTGAGCAGAGGCACCATCTCAGCCCATTCTGCAACTCAGGCCAGTGACCCACATACCACAGGTTTGGGAGCACCACTGGTACACCATTGTGCTTCTCCAGGCCCATGCTGCTGACACCCGTGCAAAGCAAAGAAATTAGCTACCCAAAGAAAAACTCTCAAGATTTCTAACATTCTGTCCATTATTGTCTAATATTTCGACCGAAACTAAACAGTGCATCCAAAATATAGGATGATATGTGTGAGATGGTAAGGCTTTTCCTCCCTGTACAATGAAATTTGCTTTTCTGTCTTTTTTTACTCTTGTATTTGTCCTTTGTGAGTTTTGAATTAAAGGATTCTCTTGACTAATGACTCCATCCATTATTCTGACTGGATATTAATTTATCATTAAATTTAGCACACCACAAGACTGAAGTCCAAATATTACCTCTTGAGCACAGACACTATGTGGCACCTACACAGAACCCTCCTATAGACATTTTAATATATTGAAAGATGTATAGCTTTCCATTTGAGATCCAGGAGAGACAAAGTATGAGCTGACAGGGTGTAAGACACCTGAACGTAAGTCTCTGAGAACACACAAAATGATAGGATGGGTACAGTTTTCCATATACATTTTCCTATTCTACATCTGCAACAGTGTGAAATTCAGTACTGGATACACCTAATAAGACATCCCTCAAAGCTTTTTTCTCATTCACTATTATATTATTTGCTCCATCACTATTGCAAGCCATAGTTATGCTTCCTACAATCAAACTAAAACAATTTACAGTTTATTGAGACTTTATATAGTATGCAGCCTCAGTCTTATATTTCCATCAACAGAAAGTATGATAAAAATAGCAGATGAGAGACCATTGATTAAAAAAGTCTGGTTCTATGTAATTGACAGAGAATCACAGAATTAAATCATTAATAAAATTTAATTTCTTGCATAAAATTATGATACTGAACTTTTCTTGCCCTGTTTTGATTGTAAGTCATCTGAGGAAAGACTAAAAGAAGGAATTTAGTGTTTGCTTGTAAAATCACTGGAAAAAGAAACCTGAGCCAGCTGAAGTCTTACAGTACAAAAATTCCTCACCACCACATTGCTACTGTTTAATTATTTATTACTTTGAAAAATGTAGTCCCAATAGTAACGTTAAAATCTGGTTCTAGGCCCAACCAAGGCACACAAGGTAGAGCTGGAAAAGATCCAGTTAGTTTACAGCATCACTTTTTGCAGTGTCAAAGCAGCAAGTGTTTACTTTAGATATAAAAGACATCATAATATCTTGTTTAAATTAAATGCTGAAAATATAAACAGATTGAGATAATTCTTTTTTTTTATGTTTAGTCTCATCATAGTGGAAACAGCTTGCAATGCATGGATAAAACTAAACAGATACACTGATATTATTCTGGGAAACCTCTTACCTTCAAGAGTCTATGTCAGTCCTGGCAAGCCAGTTGAGAAGTTCAGCTGCTTAAACTTCAGTGATCAAATTTAAAGAAAAACTTTCAAGAAAATAAGTCAGCAATGCAAAGCAGGTGTGGGGAAACTTCAGCTTTCACATAAAGAGCAATTTTTGCAGGAAACATAGACTGTTTGACTGCCAATTCTATTTATGGCATCTTCAGGTTTCGCCCCTCTCCATTTGCACTAGAAGTACCCAGAGTAGTATTTGGATGCCCAAATCAACTCCATGCTTTTTTAGAATGTTGTAAAGGAGCCTCCTAGGAGACAGCTGTGACAGTTCTCTTGGCTTTTGATCTCATAAATCTAGTTACAAAGATGATGTTCGCTGCTTCTGGTAACAATTTCTTCCCCAAAATACTGACATTACCACCTCTACCCTTTTCACTAGAGTGCATCAGAGCACGGTGGCTTGTACTCCATATGCAGAAAGCAAATCTTTGAACATTCATTTTGCTTCCAAGTTGAACAATATGTTAGAGACCTCTTCGTATAACATCATGTTCTACAGTGTATTTCATTCAACATATATTCTGGCACACGTTCCTTTTTTCACTGAACTATGGCTTCAGTGATTCTTAAGGAGCTGCTTTATTCAGCTCTTCACTCTTCCCCTCCTCCCTGGAATAAATCCCAACACAATGTCAAAATAAACACACAACCACTCCACAATGTTATTACCCTTTTCCCTGAGCCATTATCACACAGCTGAGATGTTGGCTGGTGCATTCCTGGGAGGGAGTAGTGCCATCCCCTAAAGGTGACCATGAGTTCTCAGGAGAAGTTGAGCCAGACCAATGCATCTGAATACCAAGAGCAATGCACACAAAGCAGCATGACCAAGACCACAGAAAACCACTCTCTGCCCTGCAGCAGTGATCACCACTTGCATCTCACCCAAAGCCGTGCGGGTCTGTGGCAAGTGAAGTCCCAGTCTCCCTCTAACAAGTTATTACATAGCCCTATCAAAAGCAGTGGGTCTATTAATATTTTATGTCTTAAATTTACTACTGTACCCCCTTTCCCTACTTTACTTCCTCTCTGAGCTTGCAGCCTGTGAAAGGAAAGAGAGCATATTCCTTTGTACGAAGGCTAGCAGATTTTTATAATTATTACTAAACTACAAAACAATGTTATATGTATTTATAGGCTATAATATATTTTGTGAAAAAATTTCTATCTTTTCTTAATGACATTAGTAGGAACATGACAGTACATGAAATTGAATGTAAATACCTGCAATTTTTTTTAACCATATTGTTCTGAATGATCTAACTGCTTTCCAAATTGATGTATGGATAACGAGGCTTAGCTGTTAAAGCCACAGAAGAAACTGCTGTACCACAAAACAGATTAACACAGCTTTTTTTCCTGGCAAAGTGTGTTTGTTATGAACTCTCCAATAAAATATTGTATTTCACAAAACCGGGCTCTAAAGAACACGTTAGCAAAGACTCAGTCTTTCTCTTCCAGCCAAAAAGTCCTCCAAAGCATTTAGAAGGGGGTATTGTATGTCTCCTTGGTTACCCCAAATACAATGTTCAAAGAAAGTATTATTCAGAAGCTATCGAGTAGGAACAAATGTCTCTGTCTTCAAGTCCCAGAAGATTGTGATGGCATTAAGAGAAATTTAGCATTTCAAATTGCTCCGTCAAAATCAATTCCTATAAACATGTACTTAGCATTATAAAAAGTAGGTATTTGAGACTGTATAAAGAAACCACTCATAACAGAACACAGAAAAGAACTGACAGAAGGATTCTTCACAGTGACTTCTGGCTTTACAGAAAACCAACTTTAAAATTCAGGAACTGAGAAAGAGCATAAAAGAACAAGAGAATAGGGCTTGTCTAACGTTGCAACATCTGCTGGCTATTGCACTTCAAGCAAAAATACTTTAACTTTTATTTGGCTTGATAGAGACTCTACCTTTGTAGAGATGCACCCTCATTTTTATCTGTGCTTCAAACACACAAGCTAAAGATCACGGTCAGTACTGTTGCTGCACAGACTTCAGTAAAGCTGCCACAGAAGGTTGCACAGGCTGATTGATAAACACCTCCCACAGCTGCCTTTGGCTGTCCCAAACGTCTTCTGCCTTGCTACACATGAAGATGTTCAAATCTGTGCTACAGGGGCCCAAGGAGCAGCCCACTGCTGGTACTTGGTTTTTTTTCCCTACTTTGTATACTCATAGAGGCAAGAGGCTGATTTGACCAGCTATTACAGAGTTTTACAGCTTTTGTTCAGCACACCAGCAAATAATTCAAAGTTAAAAAAAAAGCGTATAATTTTCAGCTTTTCTCATTCCCTGGTTGAGAGGTACTAGAAAAAAAAAAAAAATAATTCAGATTTCATACTATTGCAGCATCATGCAGAGTGCTCCATATCAGAACCTGTAAAGAGCAAAGAGCAAAAATAACAACTTATTTTGGATTTACCATATTTTATACACCCAAAAAAAGCAAAGCATTGTAATAGAGTGCTTACCTCAAGAATGTCATGTTGCAGGTGAGGTGACATGCTTAAAGGTCAACACATGCTCCTGCACTTAGCTGGGTTAAGCCTGTGAGTTTGCTACTCATATGGTAACAGCCTCAAAAGACGCTTTGGAATTGCGATTGGTTTTATTTTATTTATAGAAAGTTCCTTGCATTTTCCTGTTGTTCTTATTTGGAAGATACACTGTGTTGCTTATCTGTGTGCAGCATGAATCAAAGATGCTGAACGAAGGCTGAAATGGCCGAAGTGAGTACCAAGAAGTGAAAAATACTTTCTAATACTTAGTCCTGCAGTTTGATCCACAAGGCAACTCAGGTCATGAACTTAGGAAGCCACTGGTGTAATTCAAGTAATTCAGGTTAGGCATGAGCTCAGGGCAATTGTGGTCTAAGGGCAAACAGATACTGCATCTCTTGTGTAGAAGTTAAATGTAATATTCTCACTCCCCTCAGGATGCACTGTGTCTTCGTCTTCGAAAACAGAGGAAAGTACATTTATTGATGTCACTGTAAATAATCTCACCCACTTCCTTCACTGTTGTTTACCAGTGCATCATATTTTGGTATTACATTTGAGCCCTTTCTTCAGGGGAAGAAGAGCAGAGTACAGCAGAATCAGGAGAAAGTGCCAAGCTAGAGGAAAACAATTTGAAATTATCTTTCTAGTTTAACTCAGAAAATCAGAAACATAGCTCACGTCTGGATTTCCTTAACACCATCAAGCAAAGATAAAAAAATTCCAAACAAAACCACAGAATGTTAGAGACAGACTTACCAAGATGCTCCCAAAGATCCATTTGCTAAGCTTGTACACACACTTCTTGCCCAAAAGCTCTTATGTTCACACAGATCATGACAGTGCACACTCCGCACATAGCAGGAGCTAATTTTTCATTTTAATCAGCTAACGCACAAGCTAGGGCTCTGAAATGCAAGTTGATGGCTTTCTTTTTTTGTTTGTTGGTTTTTTTAACAATAGAAAACAAGTAATTGAACCAGGAATAAACTATTAAATATTGTAATTAG